>VMOF01000111.1:14925701-14962004 GCA_011764245.1 Trialeurodes vaporariorum | reverse complement strand
TTATGGAAAACCCCTTTCCCCTAACTTGGAGCACTTTTTGGTAGTTTTGTTCTGCTGCCCCTGGCAGCACTGGTTCAATCATAACCAGCCAAACATGAGGGTGATTAACCTACAAAAGCACTTGTTCTTTATGATTGAACAAGTGCTGCCACAGGTAGCAGAACGAAACTGTACCAAGAAGTGTTCCAAGTTAGGAGGATGTTCCAAGTTAGGGATTTGACGGTATATGAAATCAACGATAGCACGATGACATTCAGTGGGTAGTTAAATATTGCAAACTGATCAATAGGCTTAATTTCAATTGAGAGCTAAATTACACCAATAAAGTAAAGAGTCAGGCCATTTATTTAAATTAATCGTTTCATAATTTTTTAACTATAAAACGGCTTGACTCTCAATTTATATAGTATTATTATATGGCTATAAAATAAACGTGTGTGTAATTTCGATTAGCTAATTCTTTTTCAACCAGTATGATGGGTGATTTCTCAAAACTCAATTCTGCTTACCGTAAATTCACATTCCAAAAAATAAATCGGTGATCACGATTATTTTTACGATTACTTATAGTAATCGTGTTATTGCGATTATAATTCGCGTTTGGTCAACTATAATTTCACTCTGAACTCTTGATTGCCCAACTCTGTAAAATAGTGGAATGTAATTTAATAAGATGTGAGAAGACGTAATAATCTGGTATAAGATGTAAGAAGATGTAATTTCACCATTTTTTCCCCTTCAATGTAGGTATATTTGGCCGCTGGAAATATACCTAAGAATGTTTTTTATATCTTTAAAAAAAAAGTATCCTGACAGGAATTTTCTTCATTACATGTCTCGATCAATTTGCAAATTACGATTTTCAGATTTTTCAGAGTCTCACACTATATTGCCATTTGTGACATTGTGCCTCAAAAAATTTAAAACAATGGAAAATAAAAGAAAATTTTATCAAGAACAATTTCGATGAGAGGACTTTCACTTGAAAGTCATAGTACCTATCTCCTAAAATCCATTTGAAAGAACATGTATAAAACGTCCACACTAATCTTAACCTTAAAATTCCTCCACGTTGGACAAAAACTCTTAAGGCATTGTAATTCTTTTTAATTTACATTAAATTAATTGAATTAAAATCATGCTTACTGAAATTAAAGATACAAAATTTCACCACAAGTAAAGGGGAAAAAGATCCATAAGTAAGAGTAGAAATAGGAAAGAGGGCTCTAAGGAATTTAATTTTTTAAAAAAGATTACAAAGAGGAATCACCAAGAAAATAAAGATCCAAAGAGGAAATAAAAGAGACTTTTTTGTTATCATAAACCGGGAACGAAATGACAACGGGCCCAAAAACCTTGAAGCTTCCCCCGCTTCTAACTTTGACCGGTAACCAATCAAAATAAAAAGGGGATGGAATGTCTGTCTCTCCAAGCCTCAAAGCCCAGTGGTGATCTGTCGGTTTGTTCGGTGCAGAGGACGGACAACGTACGTGAACAAAAATTCAATGCAAACTGGGATCATAAGGATTCTAATGACGATTTCCCTGGGATTTGGAAATTTAACCTTTTATCTTCATGCATCCTTTTATCACGTGATTTCCCAGGTGGACTTCCTTGGACCCCCCAATTTAAATTTCCGATGGATTGTTCCGTCCCGATACTCATGAGATAGATATGCCTATTCTATAATATGGTTCTTTCTTTTTTTAAAATGGAAATTGCTGACTATGACCCAAAAAAAAAAAAAAAATAATAAAAAAAAAATAAATAAAAAGCAAAGGGTGAAATTTGCAGTTGGGGGGGGGCGAATCTAATTGCTAGTATATTACAAAAATCACGAAAATATGTGAACCACGGAATGTCGATTACTTTCATACCAGAAAATTCGGGTGTTACTATCAAGATATGGTCACAGTGCAAGAATGCCCTTCAAAGTATCAAGAAGTATGGCTCAATCACCAGAATTTTGGTACCAGTACCATCCTAACCAATTAACTCGCATATTCTTGTGCTTCTGGTAATCTTTTTTTTTTGGTTAGAGTTTGCTTCGTAAAAACAAAAAAAAAAGAAACAAAAAACAAAAAAAACAAAAAAACGCCCCCCACCCCCCCCCCCCCCCCCCCCGCCCCCCCCCGCCACCCCCAAAAAAACGAAGGAAAAATTTTTCTCGAAAAAACTTTTTTCTTTTCTCCGCGAGGACTCGTCTTGAATTTAGCCGGCCGTTAATCAGGATTAAAAGGATAGATATCAGGATACATGGATAATCAGGATGGATCTTTATCAAGCTATCGTCATGATAGTACCACGAATGAAGCAAATAATCGTGGACCTAATAATCGGAATTCATTTACTAGCGTTTGCTTAACTTTACTGCAGCTGTTACATCAACCACGAGCATCGAAGTTGCAATCTCGAGCTTTAACCCTACTCGCGCCCACTTCTCCACTCCTTGCGGCAACTTCATCCACCACCTACCAAGTTGGAGAACGGAGCCCCCCCCCCAAAAAAAAAAAAAATAATTGGCAACACTGCTTGCGGCACGGCATAGTGGTAGTTACACGGGGGGGGGGGTGAAACTCTACGTAAAAGTTCAAGTCCCTTTTGCTCTATCCTCATGCACGCGCATCGCCGCCGCCGCAACACCCACTCCCTTCTCCCTCCCCACACCCCCCGCCCCCCCACCGCCCCATTTTATTACAGCTTCCCTTACCCCGCCTGCCTTAAATCCGCGTCAAAACACAGTCTGCAACGGGTCACAAACATTGTTCTTCTTCCGTTGCACATGACCCGGCTCAGCCCGGACACCCTTCCCCCTCCCCTCCCGCCGTAACCTTCCCCCCTCTCCACAGCCGTCCATCCCTCCGCAGTCTCAGCTTGCACCGTATAAAATCTCAACTTTAACTTTAAAAACTTCACTCTGCCATGCCTAATGAATAAGTACCGCTGCCCGTCACGTGCGTTATTCTTGTTGTTTTCTCCCAGAGTGCGAGACAGGCAGGTGGCTCGGCGGGGTGGTTAAAAATAGAGAGTTTTTGAAACTGTAAGTACACACCCAAACAGTTTGTGTCGGGTGAATTTTCCTTCTTCCTTTCGAGCGCCGCAAGAGGATGTGAGAGAGAGGGGGGAGGGAGAGGAGGGAAAGAGATGGGGAGATAGAGGGGGAGAGAGAGAGAAGAGAGGAAGAAAGAGAGAGAAGAGAGGAAGAAAGAGAAAGAACAGAGGAAAAAAGGGAATGAGAAACAGAGACAAAAGAGAAAAAAGGAAATATGAAAAAAGGAAAAGAGAAAAGGAGAGAGGGGGAGAGAAAGAAAGAGAGAAACAGAGAGGAAAAGAGGGAATGAGAAACAGAGACAAAAGAGAAAAAAGGAAAAATGAAAAAAAAAGGAAAAAGAGAAAAGGAGAGAGGAGGAGAGAAAGAGAGAGAGAACAATAGAACAAGAGAATAAGTGAACAAGGGAACAAAGAGAACAAGAGAAAAAGAGAAAATGAGAAAAGGAGAAAAAGGGAAATAGGGAAAAAGAGAAAGAGAGGAGAGAGGGGCGGGAAGAAGAAGGGGAGAGAGCGAGAGAGAATAGAGGGAATGAGAGAGAGAAGAAAGAGAGGAAGAGAGAGAAAGGAAGAGAAAGAGAGAAAGGGCGGTACAGCAAAATAGAGGAAAAGAGGAAATGAGAATAAGAGACAAAAGAGAAAAAATGAAAAATGAAAATAGGAAGAAAGGAAAAGGAGAGAGGGGGAGAGAAAGAAAGAGAGAAAAAGAGAGAATGAGGGGAAGAGAAAGAGAGAAAGAGTTAGAAGGGTGGTATGAAGAGAGAGAGATGGAGAGAGAGAGAGAGAGAGAGAGAGAGAGAGAGAGAGAGAGAGAGAGAGAGAGAGAGAGAGAGAGAAAGAGAGAGAAAGAGAGAGAGAAAGGTGGAGGGAGAGCGTGAGGGAGAGGGAGGGAGCGAGAGAGAAAGGAAGAGAAGTTGTGACCCTCCCCCTTTTTGCGCGTTATAAACTTATGGTTGTGTTGCAGACTTCGCAGGTCGCAGGTCGCTTGCCCGACCAGAGCTGTTCTCGTGCTTACGTATGCACGTTGCGCATCAAACGACACACGTACTGTACGTAGTTGGAGTCGCAGAGGAGCGCTCCTTTATCCAGGCATTTTATTTTGTTTCTCGTTCTGCCTTTCTCTCTCAAAACTGACAAATGGAGGGTCAGGTATGGAGTCGAGGGCGTGCATTTAAAGGAAACAATAAAAATATAGAATATTAAAAAAAAAAAAAAAAAAATGCAATGCTAGACGGACCTGTGTTTCAGGCGAGGTTGCCACTTCACTCGATTTCAGAAGTGTAGGCGCACCTAATTGGCATTTTTCAACTTCATTGCTCATGTGTTACAAAATGATATTCTATAAAAATGAATTTCAGTGTTGGCATTGCATCGAGGAACGCTTTAAAATCAAAAAATGAAAGTCGGACGCAAGTTTTGTTTCGATTTGAAGGAATGATAATTGAAAATTTGCCAAAGATTATGGTCCAATTGCGCCTACACCTCTGAAACAAGCTCTACCAAAGGTTTTGTAAGCACGATCAAACTTTTTCTTCTTCTGTTTCTTCTGAGTGAGAGAAGGTGATCAATATTATATCCTGTCCATTTGAATCTTTATGAGAGAATCGATTCTGAGACGGTGGAAGATGAACCACCGAATGATCGAAACTTTTGAATAGGTTCAAACGAGAGGAGAAATGATGATCGATACTTTTGTTTAAGCTCAAACGAGAGGAGAAATGATGATCGATACTTTTGCATAGGCTCAAACGGGAGGAGAAACGATGATCGATACATTGAATAGGCTCAAACGGGAGGAGAAATGATGATCGATACTTTTGCATAGGCTTAAACAAGAGGAGAAATGATGATCGATACTTTTGTATAGGCTCAAACAAGAGGAGAAATTATGATCGATACTTTTGCATAGGCTCAAAAAAGAGGAGAAATGATGATCGATACTTTTGCATAGGCTCAAACAAGAGGAGAAATGATGATCGATACTTTTGCATAGGCTCAAACAAGAGGAGAAATGATGATCGATACTTTTGCATAGGCTCAAATGAGAGGAGGAATGATGATCGATACTTTCGCATAGGCTCAAACAAGAGGAGAAATGATGATCGATACTTTTGCATAGGCTCAAATGGGAGGAGGAATGATGATCGATTGTTTCCGAGCCGTCACTCACGTCGAGGGAGTCGCGAAAGAGAGTTGGATGGGGCTCGGTTTGATTCGGTGGGGCTCACCACACCCTCGCGTTAAACTTATAGGTTGAAGTCTTAATGAATTCACTGCCAGAATCAGAGTTAAGATCCCTGTTCGCGGAGGGGCGAGTTTATTCGGTGCACCACAGCAAGACCGCAGTTTATAGACCTCCAAGGCACGGATCGGTCCCCGCGGGGATTCTAAACTTCTCCAATTCTTTTGACGGTATGTCGCACAGTTGCAGGGGAAACGCGAATCTGTGGACCAAGAAGTGAAAATTAGAATTCAAGTAGAACAAGGCATACATTTCGCACTGAGAAACATTTCCGAATGTTTCAATAAATGTTCTGATAATATATTCCCGCACTTTATTTCCCATAAAGACAACAGGAATTCGTGTCGATTCAAGCGTCCTAACTAGTGCGACGATACGATTGAAATAAGGAGACATGGGCGGATACAGGGAATTGTCTTTCTCTCTCTCCTCCTATTAGAAAACGTGCGTTAGAAAAGGACAGAAGAGGGGGCCAAAGTCACGTGATGGCCCCCTCTGCTGTCCTTTTCCAACACGTAAGTTCAAATGGGAGGAGAGAGAGAAAGACAATTCCCTGTATCCCCCCATGTAAGGAGAAAAACAGTTAATTATGTGTTTCTCTTGTGATTTTAATTTCGATTTTTTTCTCAGTGTGATGTATATATCGTAGAGCCTGCAAGTGTCAACATTTTAAAGTGCAAACTTGACGCAATTAGATCGGTTATCATTTTAACCTATCTGTACCCAAACCCAGCTGCTATGCAAAGAATTGCGGAATTCTGAACAAAGAAAAAAATATTCGAGTTTAAGTAGAACTCGAACTCGAATAATCGGAGATTCCTATCTTAATTTCGTCTCTCTCTCTCTATGCTGCTCTATGCTGTCAAAGAAGATTCATAGAGTAATTAGGCACCAGAGTAGTGATCCACATCTGATCAATGATACCGTGACACCTAGTGACACCGGCGTCAAAGAAAAGCCGTCTTTTATTGGTCACACTTCTTGATGGAGTTACAGTATTATTAGATGGGAATCTCTCATTATTACTAGAGTCCCTATATGTAGAGAGTTAAGACAAGTGAAGTCACGGGCGCCGCCATTGGATGCGATTTTGCACATTTGTTTACATTCTGAGGGCCGTTGTTGTGTTTTGGTCCACTGCAAAGATTACAGTGCCGTTGAGTTTCTAACGATGTAACTGCTTTTGTTGATCGACATCTATTTACGCTTTGAAAGATTCTTTTGGGATTTATAGACATTCTTAAGGTGTATCATGATTAAAATTAACAGATTCATCGAAAATTAACACTCTATCCGTAAAATACCGTTGGTAAACAACTGCGATTGTAAACAAAAGTGCTAAATCACATCCAATGGCGGCATCCGGCGTAGAGCCTAAAACTCATCGACCAATCAGAAGTTGACAACCCTCTTGTCTTAACTCTCTACATATAGGGACTCTAATTATTACTACCCTAAGCCACCGTTACGCTCGCGCAAATAAAAACGATTATTGAGTTTAGGAGTGGACTTTGGAAGTTTTTAGTGCTATATACCGTGATTTGTGGAGGTTTTTCATCTCAATCGACTATTAAATCGCTTATAGCAAAAGAAGTGTGCAAACAACCTCATTGAGACCCTAAAATCGAAGTGCTAAAGAGTGAAAACATCCCTCGTCTAAGAATTCAAGAGAATCGTCCCACTGAACGGATATTCGACGGTCTTCTCTGACTAGTAATTAATTTTAAGAGTTTTCACCTTCCCCTAGCCCGTGTTGCGTTGCGCCTCTTTCCAGGAGTGTGGCTGAGCTTAGGACGAGGTGTGGTGGGGGTAAAGCAAGAGTGGAAGAGGCTCCGAAAATTTTAAACAAGGGAATGTGTTTACGTTCTCATTTTATTTTTAATCATTATCGCGAGGCCATTCTATATCAGTCTCCTATCTCTAACCTGTCTCCGTGAGCTCCGCACTTTATTACTGCGTAATCATATTCCTGATGAATAAAACATGTTTCTCCCGAGAAGGGTTGTCTCGCGCGCGGCGCTCTCTCCTCTCAAATTTTTTGCTTTCATGTTTTGCCTTTTTCTTGGTCCCTTTTTTTGCGGTGAAAGCTTCGGTGAGGCGACTCATCCTAAACCAGTGTTGCATAACTTGGCAGGGAAAAAAATGTCTAGGGAATGCCCTAAGAACACTGCCTCACATCAAACTTAATCTGGGGGGCACCTAGGCCCCTCATAATTTTTGGGGGAAACCCCCAAATGATTATGAGAACAAAACGCAAGTAGTTATATCCACTTAACCGCAATGACTGGAATTCGTGTCTCGAAACTCGAAATTCGTGCGAATGAAACATTCCGAGCCCCGTTCGAGTATGTTCATATAAGCTTTCACGGCAATGGGGCTCTTGCAAACTTTTTTTTATAGGGGAAATAGAAGAGTTGATTCTTGCATGAAAACCTGTGAAAATGACGATGAGTACACTAAAAAATCACAACATTCACTCTCAGAATCGGGCTCAATGGCGGAGAGATGCAGGTATCATGGGAGATTCCTATCTAAATTGAGACATATCTTTGTGTTTCCGTAGAGAAAGTGACATATTAGACAGGAATCTCCCATGATACCTGCGTCGAACCACCATTACGAACTTGCCGTTATAGCAGTTATGTGAGTTTCTTACTGAATTTTAGACTTTTTAGTGTGATTTTCGTGATTTCCGCTGGTCTTTACATCAGATTGGACCATTTGTTTGCTTATAGCAAAAGTTTGCAAGAGCCCCATTTTAAGTGCATTTTCATCCCAAAACTTCATTTCTCGTCATTTGACGTAACAAGGTTGAATGCCCGTTCAACCGACGAACCGTGGATCAATCAATGAAGTGAATTTTAACCGTGAAGATAAGTTTTAGCGCGTTTCTAATTTTAATTGATTGTGGGGAAAACTTTTCGCCGTAATCGTGCGGAGGTTGCTCGAAAGTAATATTACCTCTCCGTTTGAAATATCAAATTTTCAATGATATGAACCAGACTTTCAATTCTAATCTCCTATCAAGTTTAGAATGCAACTTGCAAGGTAAACAGAAACCCTCGGAGTTTGTAGGAAGTTTTGGACTTCGCCGAAGCAGCTGTAAAATAGTTGCCATGTATATCGTCTGTGTGGCTTCCATAGTTCCTGACTGTTAGTAACACTCAATTACTTTTATTACAATAACACTAATTTTCACGGCGTTTGGGGGAGAACAATTTATGGCAGCAACAGAGGCAATGTATAATAGAGACCACTAACTATCTATCTTGCCCATGTTTGTTTGCGAGCGATGGCAACTTTTTTTTTCGGGGTCTCAACAGGACACCGAAAACATGGACCATACGTTGACTGATGATAAACGTCGTTGAGAATTTTGCTAATGAATCCGAAGCACAGAAATTGCATCAGTCAACGTATGGTCCATGTTGGATGGTGCTCCTTCATGCTCCCTATGTTAATTTCTGTTGAGCTCCGAAAAAAAAGTCAACCACCTCGCGCAAGGCTAGTGCGTGGTCTCTATTATATATTCTCTCTGGGCAACGACGAATAATTAATAAAATATATAAGCTTGAAATGCGCGCCCGAGCAGCAGAACCATGAGTCTCGGTTGTATCTTGAAGAACACGAATTTCGTTTATTTTTTTCATCTGTCTTCGACCGTTAAGTCGGTGAAGGGGCTTCTCTCCACCTACGAATTTAAAAGCGCGAATAAGCTGATTGAGCCAATGAGCTGCCTTGAAGTCGATAGGTCGAGTCCGATGTATCGACAGCAAAGAAGCCCATTGGTTCAAGCAGTCAATTCGCGCTTTTAAATTCGCAGGTTTAGAGACCCCTCAACGGCCACTATTTTACTGCAGCGAGTTAATGGGAGGGAGCGGACCAGAGGCGTAGCGTGCGATTTGGCAACGTTCAACGTTACAGTTTGTCCATTTAAACCCACGAAAAAGATCGAACTATTGGGTGTTTGGTGAAAACCTTCGCATTCGACTTTTTACACGTGTTTAAATGGACACATTACAACGTTGCTACGTTTCACGCAACGCTACTGGAGCGGAAATGGAATAGATGACTAAAAATACATATTTGAATGTTTTTCACAGTAAAAAAACCAATTATAAAGGGTGCTTCTGGTAGTAAATTTTACAATAAACCCGATGGACCTACTTTCCAAACTTCTTCGTTCCGTATTAACAAAGATAAACACGCATTTAAATAAGCCAATCCGTGTCCGGTCTTTTCCATTGACTCTTTCCTCTGTGCGTCGCACTGCACTGCATTGTCCGTAGCACCGGCTGTAAAATGGCTGTTACTGACTTAACGGTTGCAGGTATAAAGCAAAACGAACGGAATTATAGACGGTTTTAGTGATGATGTCATTCGGTGAAAAAGTTCTTTGGGCGTTTTAAAATCCCCCCCCCCTCTCTCTCTGTCTTGCTGTCTCTGTCTCTTTCTCTCTCCCTCTTTCTCTCCCTATCTCTCGCAATCTCTCTCTCTCTGTCTCTGTCTCTCTCTCTCTCTCTCTCTCTCTCTGTCTCTCTCTCTCTCTCTCTCTCTCTCTCCTCTCTCTCTCTCTCTCTCTCTCTCTCTCTCTCTCTCTCTCTCTCTCTCTCTGTCTCGCTGTCTCTGTCTCTTTCTCTCTCCCTCTTTCTCTCCCTATCTTTCGCAATCGCGCTCTCTCTCGCTCTCTCTCTTTTCTCTCGCACACACACACACACACACACACACACACACTCCCTCTAATCCATTGCGACATTGCCATTTCAAACGAAAGTATCGTGAAACAAATCCCCGTTTACAAAATGCAACATTAAAATAGAAATATCCTGGAAATGGGGCTCTTGCAAACTTTTGCCATATAGGGGATAGAAGAGTTGATTCTTGCATACAAACCTGTAAAAATGATGATAAGTACACTAAAAAATCCCGAAATTCACTCTCAGAGTCGGGCTTAATGGAGGAGTGACGCAGATATCATGGGAGAATCCTATCTAAATTGAGACATATCTCTGTGTTTTCGTAGAGAAAGTGACATAATAGACATGAATCTTTCATATCTGCGTTGAACCGCCATTACGATCTTGCCGTCATAGCGGATATGTGAGATTATTACTGAACTGTAGACTTTCTTAGTGTGATTTTCCTGATTTCCGCTTGTCTTTACATCATATTGGACTATTTATTTGCTTGCAGCAAAAGTTTGCAAGAGAGCACCATTGGATCATTAAAAGTTTTTAAATGCGTAACCTAACGAATGAACATTTGTGTTAAAGACGTTGTTTTCAGCAAGTTTAACAACAATGGATCGTAAACATGAATCGTTGAGATTACGCAGCTGTTTGAGAGTCAAAAGCTCATTCCACCCGAGCATTCCGGCGGATCCAGGAATCTGTCTTCCTCTCTCTTTCTTGCATTAGAATGTGTGTGTTAGAAAAGGACGGATTAAGAGCAATTACGTGATTTTCGCTCCCTCTTCCATCCTTTTCTAACACATTCGTTCTGATGTGAGAAGAGAAAGAAGAGAAGAATTTCCTGGGTCCGATAGGGCACCTATGTGGGATGACCACGCAGCCTGTTAATGGTTGCTAAACATGGTCCATTAATTCCAGTCGCTGAATGTATGCAAATTGTGATCGAACGGTCAAGATTAGCAATCAAAGCGTGTCCCCTCCCAGAATCTCGTCTCCCTTTATTTGACGAGTCTTTTAATTATTCATCATATTTAACGTAGCAATTTTTGCATGTCGAATAATTTGGTCATTTCTTCGGCATGATTGAGTGATCTTTGTATTTACTCTTTACTCTTTGTCTCTTTCTTTGAATTTGCTTTGTAATTTTTGCCACTTTTTGTTGTTCTGAGACCATACTTAGTAGCGGAACCACCAAGTGTGATTGAACATACTCAATAAAATCTCTCGAAAATACTCAAAACAACCCGAGCATTTAATTTTTGATTCATATCATGAAAACGAAATCTCCAAAACACATACGGCCACCAGAAGGCACCTCTTCCACTGTATTCTATTATTCATTGTATACAGCAAAACAAGAGTAAGAAGATTGCCATATACTTCGTATGGTACGCTTAAAAAAAAAAAAAAAAAAAAAAAAAAAAAAAAAAAAAACGGTCGTTCACCTTTATTGTCAGCTTTTCTTTGAGGTTAGGTTCAAATCGACTTGCGGTAAAAACCACGCATATTGAGTACTGTCGCGCGGAATAAAGTAGGCACCGTAGCGTACCATAACCGCTCTTTTTTTATTCGATATTAAACGATCCCGGTCAAAAACACGAAGGTAGGAATGATGGGTGGCCGGGGGGGGAGGGGGGGAGCGAAGGGTGTGAGCCCGGTGAGGGGGATGAGAGGTTCAGGGGAGGGGGGAGGCGCTCGAAAACGAGGGAAAAAAATGCACATTAGCGTCAACCGAAGCCATAATTTTGATAAAGGGAGTATTGATTTATCTTTCTCCCGGTTTTGTGCTAAGTCGCGCGCGCCCACCGCCCCGGCCGGACCAACCGCGAATCTTTAATGCGGAGAAATCGTCTCCCCGGTTTAGAACGGGCGGGCGGCCGCGGCGTGGGTCCCTGCTTATACTCCCTGGCGGAGCTGCCGTATTTGCGTATAATTAATGGCAATTTTTAAAGGGTTTGTTGCATACTTTTGCTACAACAATAAAGAACCTTGATTCTTATGTAAAATTCGGCGAAAATAATGGTGCGCAAATTAAAAACGTTCAAAATCCACTCATTAACTCAAGAAATCACTTCAATTTCAAACAGCCCGCGCTACACTAGACACTATTTGCACCGGTCTACTTCTACATAGACGGAACCACCGTGCATAAGTAAACAACACCGTACCTACAAAATGATGGAATTTTCTTCTAAATACATGAACAATTGGCTGCATTTCCTGTCTGGTTTTTTCGGTTTATCAAAGATTACAAGATAATATAAGAAATGTTTACGCATCTAAACGAAACATTCCAATGTTTGTATGTTCTGTTGATGTTAACATAAACGATAAGGTTCCATCTATGTGTAGTTATAAGTCGGTGATATAGTGTCTATAGTGTAGCGTGAGTTGTTTGAAATGGAAGGTATTTTCTGAATTAATGAGTGGATTTTGAAAGTTTTTTATGAGTGCATCGTTCTTTTCGCCGAATTTACGTAAGAAACAATGAGTTGTATTGATGTAGCAAAAGTACGCAACAGACCCATTCACCGATGATTCCACTGGCTCCGAATTATTACACAATTCAGTTCAGTGTATGACTGTATTGCACGGAAATACTCGCATCTGTAATCTTTTCTTATTCGGTGGAGTCGTCGATGAGTTTAAAATACTTTCGAATATTTTAACAGTTTAACGGCGATTGCACCGAGTAAGAAAATATTATAGATGTGAGTATTTTCGTGCAGTACTGTCGCATACACTGAACTGAGCTGTGTTATCTTTTCTCAACCGCTGAAATCTTCGGTGACTTGGAAAATTTCAATAATTATACGAAATTCTGCTCTGCTTGCTGGTCCCCATCCCCGGTCGACCGGGTCGACTCCAGTCGACCCCCACAGCCACTGCAAGGAGGGCACCGCTCTCAACTGCGTGGTTCTTTCTGACCACCGTTGTCAAATTGTTGTCTAATCCGCGATGTGGGATGTTTCCGTTTGGTGACATCTCTGAGCCACTTATAAACTGTGAAAACCAAAGTAGTCTACAAAACTTAATTGGACAGGACGGACGAAATTACTGTGAACAAGTCAAATAGGTCGTTTCAAAAGTTGTAAGAAGTATTTTTTCTATTTTGTAAGACCACCAAAAAATTAAATATTTTTCTTTTGAAATGGGAACCCTTGCAAACTTTTGCTATTATAGGGGATTTAAGTGTTGATTCTTGCATGAAAACCTGTCAAAATGACGATGAGTACACTAACAATCACTCTATTCACTCTCAGAAGCGGATTTAATGGCGGAGAGACGCAGGAATCATGGGAGGTTCCGATCTAAATTGAGACATATCTCTGTGTTTCCGTAGAGAAAGTGACATAATAGACAGGAATTCCCCATGACACCTGCGTTGCACCGCCATTACGATCGTGCCGTTAAAGCAGTTGTGTAAGTTTATGATTGAATTTTAGACTTTCTTAGTGTGCTTTTCGTGATTTTTGCTGGTCTTTACATAAGATTGGACTATTTATTTGCTTATAGCAAAAGTTTGCAAGAGCCCCGTTTGAAAAAAACCAATTTGGCTTTAAAAAAGCTTTTTCGTTCTTCTTGTGAAATTTAGTTTTATGGACTACTTTGCAGTGGCGGCTCTTACTATTTGGCAACCATGTCTTTTTGCCATTTGAATTTAGGCAAAAATATCAATTTCTCGTGGATTCTGCGAATCCCATGCAGATCGATTATTTTAATCACGTAAGGTTAAATGAAGATAATCTGTTGTTTCCCCATTGTACCGTCACTGCTACTTTGGATGATACAATTAGTGGTTTAATTTTTGGCGCCACACTGAAAAACAATAGTGGTAGCAGGAGTATAATAATTATACGATTTTGCTCCTTCCTTCAAATAAAATTGTAACCGTAGTACAATTTTATTGGATTTGTCGTACAATTATTGTAGCAGTAGTACAATATACTATACCTTCAATCTGATCACTCATATGAACTGTATGATATATTGTACACGGAAAAAAAGATTAGTGAAAATAACCATATGGATACCTGATTTTGGCACCTGCTAGATGTTATGGTAAACTTGACCAGAAGTATGGTACATTTACCGAAACTTTGAGTAAATTCGACAGGCAATCAGGTAACATCACCTAGTATCTAGTCAAAACATAGTATACTTCTGGTTAACATTATCATAACATCTTATGCAGGTGCCAAAATCAGGTATCCGTATGGTTATTTTCACCGTAGTTTTTTTTCCGTGTACTACTGCTACAATAATTGTACTACATATCTAATAAAACTGCACTCCGGCTACAATTTTATTTGAAGGAGCAAAATCGTATAATTATTGTACTCCTGCTACCATTCTTTTTTCGATCCGTGGAGCAAAAAATCCTGTTATCTATAAACTACGCTTTAAAAAAAAAAAAATAAGACTAATAATTAATCTAAGCCAATCAAATTCCTGCAATTTAAACTTTAAATTTAATTTAATCACTAAAACAGTTTTGAGAGCTGGCAACCAGGTCGTGTTCGCGAAGGCTTAGCTCGATTTAAGCATACCGCCGGAATCGCTCTTTCCGTTTTCTCGCATCCATTTTTCCTTCCGTCTGCACGCCAGCTCTCCCCCCCCCAAGTTTTGTGAACTATTTTCGGTTTTTATCATATCGCGCCCCCGCCCCTACACCGCCGTCACCTCCCCTTTCACCTTTACCACAACTCTCGACCGCAAAATATGGGTGATTTAGTTAACAAAAAAGCCGCATATTCGGGGAGTTTGCGGCCCGCATGCAGTTCCACTCGATGGATGCGCGAACAGCACGCGCTCACTCACTCGTGACGCGATGAGCGCCATTTAGGAAGAGAGTGGGTCCTTTGAGTCGCCTCCGCAAGTAAGTATCGCCGTTTTTTAGAATTTTTTAGAACATAGAATTTTGTTCCTTGAAATTGTTTTGGTATTTGTTTGCACAATAATCAACAATTCTAAAGGCAAATCTGTTGATAGTGCGACATGGCTCATTATAATGGGTCTGTTGCAAACTTTTGCTACAGCGATAAAAAGTGTTTACTCCAATGTAAAATCGCCTGAAAAGTCCATTGGTGGCATCATAAAGTCAATAAATACAATATTAAACTCACAAGAGGCGTTTATCGAAATCCAAGATGGCGGCAAAATATCGAGGAATCTGAATGTATGCACCGTGATCATCCAAGGATTGCCAACTTTGACAACCTCACTGCAGGTAGAGGTTATGTGTTTATTTACGTTGTGATTGGTTGTGATGGATATTGTGAGGTTGGCTATCCTTAAATGTTTGTGGTGCATGCATACAGATTGCTCGATATTTTGCCGCCATCTTGGATTTCATTAAACGCCTCTTGTGAGTTTATTATTGCATTTCATGGCTTTCTGATGCCACCATTGGACTTTTCAGGGATTTTACAATAGATTATACTCTCTTAATTGTTGTAGCAAAAGTTTGCAACAGACCCATTCTATACGAGTAAGGGATGGGGGAGAGTGTCATATTTATTACGACTGCGATCAGTAGGCGTCGCGTGCAATTTGGCAACAATGTTTTCTATCCATTTAAACGCATGTAAAAGGTCGAATTCAGGGGTGCACAGTGCACAAGGAAAATTCGATATATTTAATGAGTTTAAATGGAGCAGTTGCATTGTTGCCAGATGGGGTACGCGACGCCACTGACTGCGATCAACCCTCTTTGAAATACGGACCAGCCAAGAATGAACGACAGGTGTCATACGCCACTTATGAGCCTACAAAAGCAAACGCGCCTACTTGAGACTAAACCGAGGAAATAATACTCATCAGGCGTGGATGAATGAACGAGACGAAATTGATTTTTCTTTCTCTTCTCCTTTTTTTTTTTTTTTTTTTTTTTTTTTTTTTTTTTTTAACACAGAATGATTTATACAAAAGCTCTCGATCAATATCAGACTTCGTTGGAGGATTCCTTTATTTTCTCGTACTTGTAACCCTCTCTCTTTCTCTCTCTCTCTCTCTCTGTCCTTCTCCCTCGAGAGATATCCCCCTTTTTTGAGCAGTCAAGTCACAAAGTTAGTTCATGAAAGAATTCAACTTGAAATGGTGTCAACTCTGCAGTTCGGAATGAGTCAAGAGAAGGGAAAAAAGCCTGCTCCTACAGGCTGGAGGAGTGTTATTTTTCATTACAGACAGAGAAACGGGGGGAAAAAGAAAAAGGTTGATTTTTTTATTCCTCTTGTTTCTATTTCCAAGCATCTTTTCTCCTTTTTCTTCTGCCATTCTCTCTCTCTCTCTCTCTCTCTCTCTCTCTCCCTCACTTCTCCTCTTTTCTTTATCTCTCTTTGTTTTAAACATTAGCCACAGAGCGGAAGGAGAGCCGTGCCGGGAACTTACGGGATCCGATTCCGGGGGTATACAAAGTTTACCCTGTCTATTGTCATCCGCCGAGTGTTTTGCATAATGTGACACCAATTCTACGAAATGCATCGAACTCGCTCATCAATCATCCCTCCTCTCCTCTCTCGACTCATCCCTTTCTCTCTCACCCCTCCCCTCCCCACCCCCTCCACCACCGCTATTCTCCTCCTGCACCATCCCTGTTGTTGTACTATGTATCTTTCCCTGGTGCTCGTCATTTCTTTTTTTTTGGGGGGGGGGGGGTTGGGCAGGGGGTTAAGGCTCTCGCCGGATGTCGGCCTCGCGTTTAACATATGCTACACTGTGTTCGAACAAACTCGGTTACATTCTTACATCACTCCGTTACATACTGTGACATACGCGCGATTTCACGCGTAGGATTTGATTTTCATGCCAGACAAGAGCTGAGAATGAATGGCAGGGCTGCCGTTTTGCGTAAAATCAATGCTATTTTTCAATTCACCGATGATTCCACCGGTTGAGAAAAGATTACACATTTCAGTTCAGAGCATGACTATGATAAACTGAAATACTCGCATTCTGTAATCTTTTCTCAACCGGTGGAGTCGTCGATGACTTTAAAAAACTTGCGGATATTTTAATTAATCAACGGAGTTTCCACCGATTAAGGAAAGATTACAGAACAGAGTATTTTCGTGCATTACAGTCATACACTGAACTGAACTGTGTAATCTTTTCTCAACCGGTGGAATCATCGGTGACTAGAAAAATAGCATTGAGTCTACGCAAAACGGCAGCCCTGATGAATGGTTCCCTCGCTGAAAGAAGCGAGTCCATCCTAATGCATTCGGTGGCGGCAGAGTGGCAAATGCGAAGAGTTTTTCTGGATTGTGTGAGAGGGGGGGGGCGGCAAATTTATCAAATTTGCAATCTGAAATGACGCAGGAAACGTTTTTGTGTCATTTATTGTCGAGGCAAAATGTAAGTTTTTAGAAAGAAAAGGTACACGCCTCCCCCCTTCCTCTTCAGATCTGGCACTCGGTGACGCTAAAGGGTCTTGCAACGGCAGAGCTGCCGTTTTGCGTATAATCAATGCTATTTTTCTATTCACCGATGATTCCACCGGTTGAGAAAAGATTACACGGCTCAGTTCAGTGTATTACTGAAATGATCTAAAATACTCGCATTTGTAATCTTTTCTCAACCGGTGGAGTCGTCGATGACTTTAAAAAAAATTGCGGATATTTTAATTAATCAAAGGAGTTTCCACCGATTAAGGAAAGATTACAGATCAGAGTATTTTCGTGCATTATAATCATTCACTGAGTTGAACTATGTGTAATCTTTTCTCAACCGGTGGAATCATCGGTGAATAGAAAAATAGCATTGATTATACGCAAAACGGCAGCCCTGTGCAACGTAGCAACCGTGTATTTTCATCCATCCAGTGGCGTCGCGTGCAATTTGGCAAAAATGTATTCTATCCATTTAATTTCATATAAAATATCGGACTCAGAAGGTGCACAATGCCCAAGGAGATTCGATATATTTAATGAGTTTAAATGGAGCAGTTGCATTGTTGCCAGATGGCACGCGACGCCACTGCATCCATCCCATTTAATGTAATATGAAATAATCGATTCTTGAGATCTGATTTTCTCCCCCCTATACTCATAGAATTGGGCTCTTGCAAACTTTGTCTGTACCTAAGCAAATTAATAGTACAATCTGATGTAAAAACCAGCGAAAATAACAAAAATCACGCTAAGAAAGTCTGAAATTCCGTAGTAAACTCACATAACTGCTATAACGGCAAGTTTGCAATGGCGGTTCAACGCAGGTATCATGGGAGATTCCTGTCTGTTATGTCACTTTCTAGACGCATACACAGATACACTTCTTCTCAATTTAGGTAGGATTCTCTCATGACATCTGCGTCTCTCCGCCATTAAATCCAATTCTGAGAGTGAATTTTGTGATTTTTTAGTGTATACTCATCGTCATTTTGACGGGTTTTTATGCAAAAATTGACTCTTCAATCCCCTACAGCAAAAGTTTGCAAGAGCCCCATTGCTTTGGTCAGTATCAAATGCAAAAAAATCACGGCTGCCAGATTTGCAGGAGTTGTCGTCATCGTCTGCAATGAACGTTTACCAAATATTATGAAATATGCGTTTACCTTTTTCCGTGGTATGCGTTGGAACGGTGGACTGAAAAACACGAACCCTTCACAAACGATCGGGCACACTCGCTAGATTATTATTTTGCACCCTGTATCATTTACGAAGATCTTCCGTTTTTCAAAGAAGGAAAGACCACCGTGAATCATATTTACGTTCATTTATCTAATTAAAATGATGGCTGTGTATCCTCACTTCAAACAGAATAATTATAATTAGGATATGGATTTTAGGTGCTCAGCGGAAATGTCCTATTTTTTAGGTAGTTTGTACATGACTTCTGAGGGCCTGAGGTTTGCTGCCTCTAAGTAGAGTATATACCTACTTACTGGACACTGCCCATTAAGGAAAACTTGCGCACAATTGGAGTCTTCAAAGAGAACCCAGTGTGCAGATTATGTGAAATGGAGGAAGAAACCTCATTACACATTATCTACTTCTGTGAAAGGCTCGCTTTCAGACGCTTCAACATCTTTGGCGCAACAGAACTGGACACAGAAGTGCTGTATGAGAATTTTGATAAAAGGGCCTTAGATCTGACTAAGGGCCTAAAACGCTTTGAGATCTCAAAATCTATGAGGGGACACAATATATCAGAAATGGTCGCAGTGTCTTTTTGGGCGTTAAACGAACACCTCAGAAGTAGAAAAAAAAGTAAGTAGAGTATATACTATAAGACCTGAGTATTCTCTATCAATGCTACTTATGAGAGAGCCGATTCTAACCGAAAATTGCGGCGATCAGCATACCAAGAATGTAAACATTGAGTGAGCAATCGCGTTTCTCCAGTCGTATTTGTTAGTACTATTTTTGGTGCAAAATGAATCGTGATTGTATATTTAAAACATCGAAATGAGTTGATCGTAACATATTTTGATAGCAGGGGAAGCGTGCCTCGCGTCTTATTTGAACGGCGCGCCAAAACCGTCCTCTAACCGCGCCGTCGATTTTGCTAACCGAACATTGCGTCGCCGATTTTGCTAACCGAATATTGCGCCGTCGATTTTGCTAACCGAACATTGCGTCGTCGAGAATACTCGGGTCCTACAGTATACTCTACTTCTAGGGATACAGGGTAAAAATAAAAAGGGGGAAAAAGGCAGCTGTGCCCAATCAAATTCTGAAAATGTGTGTTTTTCAGCCCACCTGAATGCGTGGGCCGTTGGGAATAACATTCGCCGTGCAGAGCTCTACACTCAAAATCCTGCTCGCATCAATCTACTTCCAAACATGCATAGTCCGACTTCAATTACGCGACAATAAGTCCCGTTCCCCCGACCGCCCAGTCCTCCACCGATTCCCTCATATATATACAGTCCGAGAAACTTGTTCCCTCGGAAACTCACGAAAGGGGTCCGGGTCCCGGTCCCCGATACGTCCTCATCGGGATCCGCGGATCCGCGGTCCGAGCGGACCCACCCACCGCAGGCGAGGAGGCCGCACATCCCGCGGAGGAGTAATTCGCTCTGCTAAAACTTTCCAACCTCGTTAAGAGCCGAGTCGTGCAAACAATGAAAGCTTCCCCCGCCCCTCCCCCCTTTCCTCACTCTCCCCTCCATCCCCTATCCCACACCCTATTTCAAGCTTCTTCCATGGCCGGGTAGGACCAGGATCACCTAATCAGCGCTACCTCGCTTCCACAATACGATAACAGGCTCCGAGCAGACTCTGCGCCGCGACGGAGCTAAAGGAGCGGCCAATATGTAAGCCGTTTAACCGCCCCGCAGTCACTCGATGAGTACCTAATCTATAATGCGCCTGTTTTCCCCCTTCCCCTTCTAATATGTTTCTCCCCCCTGTCCCCTTCGTATCGTCCGGCTTCCTGTCGCACCATGGACTGACATTTAAAAGAAATTGACCGAAAATCAGTTTAAAAAAAAGTCGTTAGAATCATCGTTTTTGACTTTAAAAGCTGAAATTAAAACTTTTCAGTGGCCTGTTCAGTTTTACATTGCTCGTCATAGGTGTTCTTTATGATAAAAAATTGGTATCGAAAGTCTAAAAAATGATAAATGATACATTTTTTAAGTCTTTAAATGAGAAATTTACTTCCTGATTTTTGGCCATTCTTTGACGATCTAAGACAGTTGCGCAACGAGAGTTTCTTCACCTCTCTCTTTTCTCCATTAAGAAACGTATGTTAGACAAGGATGGACAACGGGATAAAACCCCCTCTTTCTGTCCTTTTCCTACTTATACATTCAAATGGGAAATGAGGGAGATGGAAGAGATTCTGCTTGCGCTAGTGATCTAAGACTATTGTGTGGCGTCAAAACGAAGACAAGGTCCAATATACAAAATTAGTAGCGCCCCATCTACTCTCTTGCAAGCCGAGCATCGTTTGAGGCTGAAGAGATGTGGATTGTGGAGGGAGGATTTTAGGGGTAGGTGGTTTGAGGGGGTGATGTGAGGAGGGGTGGAATGGAGATCACCACTCGCGCTGGACCGGATGGGCGAAAGACCGCTCGCCCTCTTATGGTAGTGACCTCAAAAGGTAGGGTAGGGTAGGGTATATATACACTGGGTGATTCAAAAGTCAGGCGTGTGACCCCTGAATATCTTTTGAGTGGCTGCAGATGAGACAGTGAAACTTGGGGCATGTTTCTAACTCAGAAGGTACTTTCTTTTGAAGGGGTCAAAAATTTGAAGGCACCAAAAGTTTGAAGGCACCCCCTCCGAGGGAAGGTTAAGCCCACCAACTCAAAAGTTTCAAATGGCAACCTCTATTTGTGATATACACCTTGTAAATCATACTTTATCCTGCGATATCTTGAATGCAAAACAGCATACACCTTCGATTTGCGTCAAAATGCACAGTTGTGTATGCCCTGTCTATCGATGTGTTCTTCGATATTGGTCGTCCTGGGGGCTTTTTGAGATAGGCACCCCCCGAAGGGTAAAAACGTTAAAAGTACTTGGAGGCATTAAAAACAAATTTTGACTGGATTTGTAATAAAGCCGTATTTTTCCTGAAAAGTGTTCGCTGTTTAATCCCTAGTCTTTTTAATCCCGACTTCACTGAAAAAAGTAGAATGTGTCGTAAGCACGAATTTGGGTTCACCGGCCACAATTTGGATCATTTTTTTTTTTTGCATAGGACACAATCAGATTGTGTCAGTGACAAACTCTGATTGTGTCCCATGCAAACAACTGATCCAAATTGTGGCCGGTGAATTGCGTGCCTATGACACATTCTAATTTTTCCCCTGTTTGAAAATAGGAGTTATGATTTTTTGAAAACTGGTCCAAATTGAACTTGACCTTCGATGTATCGAAAACGCAAAGCTATATCGACCTTCGGTTTGCGCCAAAAGTCTTAGAATTTCACGTATTTTCTAATGACGTATCACAGAGGTTGCTATCTGAAAATTTTGAGCTGGGGGGCCAAATACTCCTTTGGATGAGTGCCTTATTCAACATTTTGACCCCTTCAAAATATAGTTCCTGCTGAGTTAGAAACATCCTTTAAGTTTCGTTGTTTTATCAGCAGCCGTTCAAAAGTTATCTATGGGTTGTCGGACTTTTGGATCACCCTGTATTTATAGAATACGTGCCTTTTTGATGGCTGCACTTAATGAGCCCTTCCGAGTGGATTATACGCGGTCATGAGACGACAAGACCGTGCGGAACACACCGTTATACCGTGACGTCATATCGCTGAAGAGCCCCGTAAATCCGAGGCCCGATCGGTTAATTTGCAACGGAACCAGCTTTCCAATTGGCTTTCTGACATCATTATTGGTTTGTTGTAAGGCGGGATTATGATAATTGCAAGCTTTGGACGCGCAGTGAAAGTACCCGTTTCCCGTGAATACCGTGAGAGTCATGTAGTTGTGATCCGTGTCATGTTCTACTTCCTCGAAACAAGCTGTGGACGAAAAAGTGTGGGTTTGTTTTGTCTGGAGTCAGGAGGCAAAGGGGCTACGGAGTCTGCAGAGCAGAGCTGCCGTTTTGCGTACAATCAATTGTATTTTTCAATTCACCGATGATTTCACCGGTTGAGAAAAGATTACAGAGTTCAGTTCAGTGTATGACTGTAATGCACGAAAATACTCTCACCTGTAATCTTTTCTCAACCGGTGGAGTCGTCGATGACTAAAAAAACATACGGACATTTTAATTAATTAACGGGGTTTCCACCGATTGAGAAAAGATTACTGATCAGAGTATTTTCGTGCAGTACAGTCATACACTGAACTGAACTCTGTAATCTTTTTTCAACCGGTGGAATCAACGATTAATTGAAAAATGTCATTTAATTTACGCGAAACGGTAGCTATGCTGCAGAGCCAAATAATTATGTAAAATTAGATCTATTCTGTCAATCAACCATAGAGAGAAAACTCTTGTTCAGGGACCCCCGAGCATAACTTACACACTTAGAAATATATATTTGTTTTGGAGATGTGACCATTTTGCGTTGGTGAAAATTTCGAATACAGTCAGAATCGACAAAAGAGCGGTTTCGAATCCTGCGGAATAATCGCCGTACATTTTGCGTAGATTTTTTTTCGTCGATTGAAACCGAAAAATAAATCGCTGATGATTTTTTTTTTCTGGAAATTTGGCAACCCTGGTATTAAATGATGCAGCTAAAGCATTCATACATCCGTTGTAGCACTGAAAAAAAGCGTGGAAGGGGGAAGAGATTTAAGTGATTATTGATGTCGGAGGCGCGCACGCCATGTCATTAGCGTTCCAAAAAAATGTCAAGAGCCCCTTCAAAATGTAGGATATACTAAACCAACACGGACACGCCGGAATAGTTACATACCTACTTATTCATTTTGTCGCTCAAACTGCGTCCTCAGTCTAGAGCGTATAAGTGACGTTGTATTGTATTGTAAATACTGCCAAGCATTGCATGAAATGGCGCTGCATGTATTGCAATTTGGTGACATTGTGTTTCGTCCATTTAAATCCGTGAAAGGAAAAAGAGCTCTAGCATGTATAGAGTTTAAAGGAGAGAGTAGCCAATCTCTGATTCGCCTCCATTGGATGTGTTTTTGCACATTTGTTTACAAATAAAGAGGTCCCATAGTTTTTTTTACGGAATAAAGAATTACTTGTCGACGAACCTGTTAATTATAATCATTATGCACCAAAGAATGGTTATAATGCCCAAAAGAATCTTTAAAAGCGTAAATATATTAAGTTGACGAGAAATGGCAGATTACACCTTCAAAAATTCTACGGCACTGTAATTTTTGTATTGGACTGCCCTTAGAATGTGAACAAATGTGCAAAATAGCATCCAATGGCGGAGCCTATGGGTATTTCACTTGTATTAATTCTGTAAGTATAGGAACTCAAGATAGTTCGAGCTATTATTAGGGGTAAACATTCAAACAAGAACCAAAAAAGCTGTTGCTGGCGGACCCCTGAAAAATGTTGAATGCGGTGAGCAGTAATGTGAGGTTTTAACCCCCCCCACCCACCTCCTTCCAAGTGTTCACCAGACACCAACCATCTACGGAGAGAACCGTCAAGCCACAGCATTATTTGGCCTCAGGGCACTCCCTCAATTTTTTTTTCGTGGTTAAAAGATCAAATGCAGCACTGCGCCATCACGGAAAATAATGATTATGGTAAGATTTACCATCATGGTGACTGATTTCTGCACCTGCCAAAAAGATGGTAAATTTGACCATATATTGGGTTGAATGAACTAGACACTTGTTCTTTTCAACCTAATATCTGTTAAAGTTTACAATCTTAATGGCAGGTGCAAAAATCAGTCATCATGGTTGTAAATCTTACCAAATATTTTTTTCCGTGTATTTCAAGTGACGCCATATTGACTTCTGTGATTTAGATAGACAATCACTACACATCGATGCTGCATTCTCATCACTCGAAAACTTTGGTTTGAAAGCGACTCATCATAATCTTTGATGACTATAAAATTGAGGCATTCGATGCAAGACAGGCGTCTCTGTCAAACGCCTACATGTGGAGAAAAACGCGTTCAAAGTTTAAAAACCTAACCTGTTGACGTCACACATAACTGAGTGGCATTTAGTGTAAAACTAGAAGCTTGTGGCCGCTTCGCGGCCGTTTGAATTTTTATGAGTCAGGGGAAGCGAAAAAAAAGAAAAGATCGTTTGAAAGTGGATCAAAATTGAGAAATGTACTTGAACCTTTATAAGTTCCTCATTGTATTTACATGGATAAAATGAAAAAAAAAAAAAAAAAAAAAAAAAAAAAAAGAAGGATAATCTCTGAACCCTGAAATAACCCTTTGTTTTAAAAGTTAATAAAAAGAAAAAGAAAAAAAAAAAACACAAAAAAGTATTAAATATACTTATCATCGACTAAATAGTACAGACCGACGTACCACACAAAAAACACTTACAGCTGCGATAGGGTATCAATACAAACATGTCATCCATTGATCAAGGGAAAAAAGATTACCTTAAAAAATTTAAGATCATGCCTACATATCCAGTTAAAAGGAATCACCATTCTACGTTTATTGTGGCGATGCATCCAAAAAGTATTTAATCATTTGTCGACGCAAAACATTTTTATCGTCGCTAGGCAACCCACCAGGGGTTAAAAATAAATATGTTACCTCTCTCTCGCACACATTATACGGAGTTGTAGGGGTTCTCCCTCCCACTCATCATGCCAATAGGGTTCGCAGTTTTTTGGGATTTTCAAGGGCAAAAATGGCTCTGATCAGCACCGCTGTATTTATCCCGCCATTTGGACCGAGCCGCATCGATCAAAACCGCACCCATCTCGAACGGCCCACAGGATCGACGGGAATTTGAAGCAACGAAAACAGCTTCCGAATTACATACATATTCTTCAGCATTTCCCTGGACCCCACCCCGCACAAAATCACAATCATCATAGCTCAGAGTGTCGACAAACGCATGTCAACCAATGATCAAGGGGGAAAAGAAATAACGTAAAATGAAGATCATGCCTACAGATCTACAGTCCACGGAATCACCTCTCTACGTATAACTGTGTCATGCCCCCAAAAAACAAAATTCAGCTGTGACGTAAAAAAAATTTAGCGTCGCCAGGCGACCAACCGGGGCTTAAAAACAAATATTATACCTCTCTCTCGCACACATTGCGGGGATACAGCGACTGCCTCCCTCCCACTCATTACGCCTATGATATTCATAGTTTTTGGCATTTTCGAGGCCGAAGATGGCTCTGAACAGCATCGCTGGTATTTTTCCCGCCATCCTTGTACTGAGCCGCATCGATCGATACCGCAACCGCCCCGAACGGTCCAAAGGATCGACGGGAATTTCCATTAAGCTTGGAAATTATATATATTGATGATTGATCATCGTATCAAAGTCAAACTCGGTACAAATAGACTTTAAAGTATAATGAAGCAAATGTGCAATTTTACTTATTAAGGGCGTCTGGCGCCAGACGCCTCTCTTGAATTAAATTCCTCAATTATTAATTTCTTTTCTCATTTGTTGACGACTCAAAGATTACAGATTCACATGGATGTTAACCGAACGATAACAAGTATAGAGTCGATCGGAATTCATCGTGATTCGGCAATAATTTATCATGAGTTGATCGCACGACACGTACTAATGCACGCACCTGAATGTAAAGGTATCGTGACCCCCCTCCCCCTCTCTCTCTCTCTCTCTTTCACCGCCTTCTTGCACGGCCCCGCGGAAACTCAACGGTTGTCCGCAAAGCGAGCTGCGTTACGACGCATCATAAAGTGGCGTGCACTATTGTTGTAGTGTCCTGCTGCGCTGCTATTGTTCGAGCCCCCGCTGATGTCCCCTTTCGGTTTACTCGCGACATTCATTGACATTCACGCCGGTGATGCCGAATTTCCAACGAGCTTTAACTATATATATATAGAGCGACTCTCTGGGACTTATATTATTTTGAAGACACCACAAAAGCAGCCATGACGGAGATGATCTCCAATGGAAATTTTACAACGGCTCGGTTTATTTGCCTCATTAATTTTAACCCTAAAATAAAAATTTGGACGAGTTTAGTTTAAAATTGGTTTGAAAATGTATTTATTTATGAAGTAAACCGGACGCTGCGATTGTGGTCCAGTGGACCACAATCACAATATGAGAAAACGGTTCTGTGAGCTATTTTTATGCAGTGATTTCAAGGAGTTTTTTTTTACCCTTTTTCCACCTCGTTCAATCCAGGCAAACCAGATTCGCCCACAGCCACATCTGAAACGCCACCATGCCATAACTTCGCTCAATGTGCCCCGCCGCGGCACAAAACCAGACACAAATGTCGACGCTCATGTAGCATCCGCTCGTGTGTGTGTGTGAGAGTGGTGTGTGTGTGTGTGTGTGTGTGTGTGCATGTTTGAGTGCGTGTGAACAAACATATATGAGTGCACGCGTGTGAGTCTGTGTGAGTGTGACGGTTGAGCGAATGCCGTGCCGCCCTGCGCCGCACCACGTGACAGCTAATAGAGTGAAATTACGAACTGTGTCACCATAGGGGCTGGAGAGGGGTGCAGGGGGACCGAGGGGACGCGCAGAAAATAAAAATTTCCTACCCCGGCCCCCTCCTCTGCCCCTCTCCCCTCAAGACACTTCTCAGTTTATGACACGAAACATATCTTTACGACAGATACTAGCCGCGCGGTATATATGGATCAGATCCCTTTTCCCTTTTGATCCCCCCACCGCCCCGCCCGCGGTATATTGCCCGCCCCACACGCGTCACTCTAATCCCAGATTGCTCGTCCCCTTAATTTATCCCTTCACTATAGTTCGCTCGACCTCGCTTTTGCTATTGCTATCGTTCTTGTTCTCCCGCTCTCTCTCTCTCTCTCGTCGTCTCTTTCGCTCCTCTTCTCCTCCCTTTTCTCTCTCTCCTCTCTCCTTTTTTTCTTTTTCCTCTCTCTCTTTTCTTTCCTCCTTCTCCCCCCTCTTTCCTTTTTTCTCTTTTCTTCTTTTCTCCCTCTCTCTCCTCTCTCTCTTCTTCCCTCTATCCTTCCCTCTCCCTCCCTCTCCCCTCTCCTCTCCTCTTTTCTTCTCTCTTCTCTCTTCTTTCTCTCTGTCTCTCTCCCCTCTCGCTCCTCTCACTCCCTCTTTCTTCCCCCCCCTCTCTTCTCTTTCCCCCCTCTTCTCTCTCTTTACTCTTTCTCTCTCTCCCCTCTCTTTCCCCCCCTCTCGCCTCCCTCTCTTTTCTCTTTTCTTTTCTCTCTTCTTCTCTCTCTCTCTCTCCCCCCTCTGCTTCTCTACTCTCTTTTCCCTTTTCTCCCCCTTTCTCCCTTTTTCCCTCCCCTTCCCTCCTTTTTTTTCTTCCTTTTTTTCTCTTTTTCGGCGCCAACATTTTTTCCCGACAAGTTTTTTGAGCTTGATGGCCCTTATCACCCCCAACTAAAATCCTGAAACTCTTCACACTTTAAAAGCAACGTATGAGCCTGTCGTGTTTCAGATTTAGGGGAAACAGAGACTTTTTTTAACCGAGCCTTTAACCATCGTTCCTTATGACCAAAGCTTCAAGATGGAATGGTCGTTGAAACGCCGACCAAGGGGGAGCCCAAAAAATATGTCTTTTTAACGTGTCTTTACACTTTTCGCAGCTTTAATTCTTACTCCATGATTTTTTCCCGAAAAAACCCCGTAAAAATTACCGCGGAATTTAAAAATCCCATCGTGAAACCGTAAATGACCTTTCAGAATCCGCCAATTCAAACAGCACGCTCGCAATGGGTCTGTTGCAAACTTTAGCCGCAGCTGTATGGAGAGGATTTAGCACATAGATATATATACTTAGTATTCTATTTTTATTACTATGTGATCATTAAATGGACACGTTTTTCCCGCTACGACTTTTTAATTTTAACCCTTTACTGCATGATTTTTTTTTCAATGAAATAATTTTTTTTCAGTACAATTTTGATCCTTGAGACAGGGAAAAATAGTGAAAAAATTCTTTCCATTATATTTCAATAGTAGAGAGCCGAAATATTAATTGTTCCAATTATGGCCTTACCCGCATTTAGGTATCCATGCAACTGAAAATAAAGTTTTCAGGCAAAAAAAAAAAAAAAATTAAAGTAGTAAAAAATAAGTTAGTAAGTTTCAATAGTTGTTTTTTTTGTATATAATATCCCTGCGTTACTCCCAAACATAACAATGAAAATCGGAAAATCTCGATCAGATTTTCAGTAAGCTATTTTCAACCACTCTGCACGTTCTCTATCCTGTGCTGCGCGCTCTAGGACAAAATCGACAATTCTTACTCGTTTAGTATCTGTTCCACATGTGACCCACCATGCAGCGACAGTACAACTCAAGTCCCCCACTTTTAGATAAGGCTTCAAAGTAATTGTTCCAGATCTGGGCTCATCTGCAGTTAAGGGTTAAGTTGTTTTTTTTTTAATAACATTCTATCTCAACCTTGTTCTAAATTATATTTCATCGAATAATGGACTGCTTAAAATATACTTATTATAAGTTTAAATCAAATACATTATATCATGAAGACAAAGTGCATAATAAGTTGCATGTTGCAAACCAGCTGTACTTTGGTATGTTGACCAAAAATGCTCAGCAGTCAACGGATTGTAGTCAATATTGCACGATGTTGGAGAATTGTAATCTTTTTAAGGTAATCTTTTGTGAAAACTGGTAATGAGAAACAAACTGACGTCATTTTAGTAGCGCATTAGAGTTACACGCTATCGTCAATTTTGTTAGCTCTTAATAAATGTTTTTTTTGTTGTATCATATCTAACCACGTTTCACCCCTAAATTTGATTAATAGACTCATTCCGTCTGCCTACAGTAGAGTCCGTGATGTTTGCATCATTTGACCCAATGTTACGGTGTAGTATGCACTGGGATGCTCTGTTTGGTTGAAACTGTCTGCGTATATGTTTCAGTTCCAAAATTCCAATCTCTCGGAAAATCTATCAGTCACTGTAGGTGAAAGGCAAGGCCCTAAGGATTCAAGACCGTTACGACAGAAGGTCACCAGAGCTTCCATTTTAAGTATAATTGATGGAATTGTTCAATTCACCGATGATTCGACCGGTTTAAAATGATCGCATCTGTAATCTTTTCTCAAACAGTGGAGTTGTCGATGATTTAAAAAAAAAAAAAAAAAAAAAAAAAAACAAAAAAAAAAAAAAAAAACAACTTGTGGGTGTTTCAATTAATTATTGATGGGGTCTCCACCGATTGAGAAATATTACCGATCAGTGTGTTTTTGTGCATGACAATCAAATACACTGAACTAAACTGTGTAATCTTATCTTAACTGATGAAATCATTGGTGAATTGAAAAATTCCATTTATGGGTCTGTTACATACTTTTGCTATAGCGTTATAGAGGGTTGATTCTGGTGTAAAATTGCGTGAATATCACATCGAGAGGATCAAATAGTCTCAAAATCCACTCATATAAACCTACATAAGGTGTCTTAAGGAAAGCCTAAGATGGTGGTCGAAAGGGCGAATTAACCCTGCATGCATGCACCACGATGAGCAGCAAAGATGGCCCGAAGCCGGCATTCGACAAAGTATAGGTACTTGCCCAGTGTTTTCTTTTCAGAATTCAGGCAAATCGACACAGAACGCAATTTATTCACTACACAGTAATCCCAAACAATGACAATTAAGTAAAATTTACCGGATGAAAACACGCAGAATGACACAAAATGTAAGAACTATGAGGAAGTAAGACGTTTGTTTATATTCTAACCAGCATTAAAAATTGCCGTCATCGGCCATATTTTGGTGCTCGTGGTAAATGCATGCAGGGCTGATTCGCCCTTTCAACCGCCATCTTTAGCTCTCCTTAAAGCGCTTTTTGTGGGGGTTATGAGTGGATTTTGAGACTATTTGAAGCTTTTAATGTGATTTTCATGCGATTTTACACCAGAATTAACCCTCCATATTGCTGAAGCAAAAGTATATGCAACAGACCCATTATACGCGAAACGGCAGCTCCGAAGATCACTTTCACAACAATCATGCGGAAATATTCCCAAACTTATTTTTGTTGAAATTTATCTCTTCTTTCCTAATAGAAGTGTAAGGTACGAGTATGACTGCATCGTTGAGTTCAACGTGTAGCGTCAGAGCGTCTGAGCGCCAAAATGCAGCTGGCTTATAAACGTCTCCGGTTGTCATGGCAACAGGAGCTTGTGAACTCAGGGAAAGCTGAAAATTATGTCAGCAATAAATTGAGCATGAGTGAGAAATGCGAAGTTGTTTAAAATGAATTTTTTCTCCATTCCTTTGAAAGTTGGAAAGGAAAGGATCGCAAATAATCCAAGCGCCAATTTTTGTATTCTCATATCCTGTATTCGTTAAGATATAGGATGATTTAAGCGTGCAAACTAACAATGCGAGCCGTTAAAAAAGAAAAAAAAAAGACTTGAAAAATGTCTCTGATTTGTAATTAAAGCTATAGATTCTAATGAATTTGACTGTCACAATCCGTGGTTGATTCTTTTCCGGATAGAGAAGGGAAGAGTGAGAAAGGAAAAGAAATAAAGGGGGTGAAAGAGAGAGAGAGAGAGAGAGAGAGAGAGAGAGAGAGAGAGAGAGAGAGAGAGAAAGAGAAAGAGTGAGAGAGTATAACTTACACCTAATTTCAAAAGTTCTGCAATTGAGTAAGGTCGGAAATTGAGCCACAAACATTTTTCCCAAGTAATCAAAATTGGAAAACGGTTCGAGGAAAAAAAGAAAGAAAGAAAAAAGTAGATATCAAGTTTGGAGTGTAGCGCTGTTTAAATATTAAATCAACTTCTATCTTAATTCCAAAAGCTAACCGGAGCTCAGAACGTTGTCATAAGTTAAGACGCGGGGAAACTTTTTTCCTCGTCTTTCGCCCCTCTTTTGTGCGAGAGAGCTCTCTTTCTCGGATTTGCATAACGATTAAAATTTAGAGAGCTAGAGCGATGGCTGGACGAATTTTTATTTCTGCAATACTGTGAAAAAGCGGCAAGTGTAAAGTTGAGGATTAATTCGCTTGTTCTAAAAAAAAAAAAAAAAAAAAAAAAAAAAACTCTCCCTCGCCTCTATTTTTCCTCTCTCCTTTTCCTAGTTGTTCTGGGTGTCATCATATTTGACTGTTTTAACTTCATCCTGCGGGGTTTTCCTTTTCGGCTGCTTTCATGGCACCTGTTGCAGAGACACTGAAAAATTAAAATAAAATAAAATAACATAAATAAATAAATGAATAAGTAATAGAAGCACAAGGACATGTCAATTAAGGAAAGGTCTGAAACTGTTATCTGTGACTGGAATTCTGGCGATTTTACCATAGTTCTTGATTTTTAGGACATTTGTGTATACTGTATATATGTATATATGTGTATATATGTGTGTATACTGACCACATTCTGAAAGTAATACCAACATTTTATGGTATAAAAGTACTAGACTCTTCTAGATTTACATATCGTCCAGCTTCTGTGAGCCGATCTTTAAAATCATTGGACAAGGCTGGTAAACTAGATAAATGAAAGGCTTCTATATTGGTCCCTTTAAAGTGTTTGTCAAAAAGAAGAGCTCTTCAACCAAGTATATCCGTGCCCTCCATTTGTTAAGCTATATAGCGGCGTGTTTCAAGCAGACGATAGCTTATTGAATGTATCGAACGGATGCTTTGGTGAAAGAGCTCTTTTTTTTTATAAACACGTTAAAAGGACCAATAGCAGCCCTGCAGTCATCTAGTCTATTAGAGCTGCCGTTTTGCGTTAATCAATACTATCTTCCTATTCACCGATGATTCCACCGGTTGAGAAAAGATTGCACAGTTCAGTTCAGTGTGCGACTGTAATGCATGAAAATACTCTGATCTGTAATCTTTCCTCAATCGGTGGAAACTCCGTTACTTATAGTTAAAATATCCGCAAGTTTTTTAAAGTCATCGACGACTCCACTGGTTGAGAAAAGAATACAGATGCGAGTATTTCAGTTCATTACAGTAATACACTGAATTGAACTGTGTAATCTTTTCTCAACCAGTGGAATCATCGGTGAATAGAAAAATACCATTGATTATACGAAAAACGGCAGCCCTGGTCCTTGATAACTGTGCGACGTTCAAAATCCACGTAAATAAATGAAATGCTGAAAGTTTCATGCGTCAGTCGAATGAGCTTAAATTTTTCGACTCATTCCACACAAGTCTTATAAGTTGAAGAGCTTTTACACGCGTCAGAGAGCAAAGAGCGACCGGGAGCAGAGGAGTAATATCAATTTTTACGTACTTACACGAATCGTGTATGATCTGTATATGTATAGTAATAGCGAAAAATTGCTTGGTACCTCTTTGCACAAAACTCCCGTAGTTGTCAGACCACCTTTTAATATCGGTAGAGTTAAATAACTAACTCGCAGAAAAGGGATTTAACCCTCTTGGGCCAGCCCGAATATACCATTTCTCTCCTCTAGTCTGTTTCTGATTGTTTCAGTCTTCATTCCGGATAAAAGCAAGTATCGATGAAAATACTTACAAAATAAGATTTCGTCCGAGCGCCTTCACTTTGCCGTGTAGGCAATTCCAGCTCCTTCGAGCACGAACAGTTAACTACCTTCCCTTCATAAGCGGAAGAGTGCAGTGTTCTTTTGAACGAATCTGGTCCTTGGAGGGTTAACATTGTTAACAGTGCTGCCACCGTTTTGAGTACATTCAATGACATTCTACGATCAATCGGTGATTCAAACGGGTCGAAGCAAAGATTATTGATTTGAATATTCCTGTGGACGGTTTCATTTCAAAGTCAACGGTTAGCCAACAATGCATTCATCAGTCGCAATCAGCAGTGATTAAACTGTTGCAGTCTTTGAATCAGGAGCTCCATTTCATTTGACAATTGTCAAAAATCCATCGGTTATCCAACGGATTGAAGCGGAAAATAAACCGATTTGAGTATTCATGCTGTTTTCGGCAGTTTGCCCCTCTATTTGTATCAGGGCTGCCGTTTTGCGTATAATCAATGCTATTTTTCAATTCACCGATGATTCCACCGGTTGAGAAAAAATTACACACTTCAGTTCAGTGCATGACTGTAATAAACTAAAATACTCGCATCTGTAATCTTTTCTCAACCGGTGGAGTCGTCCATGACTCTAAAAAGCTTGCGGATATTTTAATTAATCAACGGAGTTTCCACCGATTACGGAAAGATTACAGATCAGAGTATTTTCGTGCATTACAGTCATCCACTGAACTGAACCGTGTAATCTTTTCTCAACCGGTGGAATCATCGGTGAATAGAAAAATAGCATTGCTTATACGCAAAACGGCAGCCTTGATTGGTACAGCGATACCAATGGCGTCGCGTGCAATTTGGCAACAATGAGTTCTATCCATTTAAACTCATGTAAAAGATCGTATTCAGGGGGTGCACGGTGCAAAGGAAAATTCGATGTATTTAATGAGTTTTAATGGAGCAGTTGCATTGTTGTCAGATGGCACGCGACGCCACTGAGCGATACCACCGTACTTCTCAACTGATATTTGTAATCTTAGCTTCAATTCGTAGAATCACATACGGATCATAGAATACCATTAAGTGTCCACTGAAAGGCAGCGCAGGATTGTGTATGCTTTGTTGCGATTGCTTTGCGCTTTCTTCCCGTGCATAAGACTCGCGTCTTCCTTCGGAATTCATCGCCCGTTCCCGCAAAAAGGGTCACTTCCTAAATAATCCATGCATTACAGAAGCGAACGGTCGGTCAGGAGATTTCTTTCGTTCGACATTCATTTCCATTGTATTCGGACGATCCTTTAATAATGCGATTTATTTACTCGGAGCTTGTGCTCACCAGTGTTGCCAGATCGAGGGTAAAAACCCGCATCGTCCCCACTTAAATCAATGTAAAACGTACGGCTTTTTCACCCCAATCTGGCAACACTGGTGCTCAATTCCATCCATTCCAGGATTTTTATCACAACATCTTAAATCTATATATCATGGCGTTTTTGTATACTCATTGTAACGGAAAAGACAGCGATGGGTCTTCTGCACACTTTTGCTACAACGAGGTTTGGAAAATATTATTCTGGAATAGTCTCGACTTTTCCGAAATTATTTGTATGTTATTTTCTCGTTATTATTGCCGAGAATAAATTGATTTTTTCTTTATAAATTCTCCATCAGGTTGCATGTTGTGCAATTTGTTGCGAACGACTGACAGTAATAAGATGAGAAGGACTTGTAAACAATTTAGAAAGGTTTCTCTGTGAAGTTTTTTTTTTTTTTTCAGAATCAAGAGAATTATTTGCCCGAAACTATGGATGTAACTACATGGTGAATGAATCCCCGCAGAGGTTAACCTTTTTATGCACGAAATTCGGGATTTGATTTTTTTTTAGATTTTTTTAGACCGCTCTAAAGAGGACACTTTTCCAAGGATTTTGATGGCCGAGTCACATGAATTTTCGCAAAATGACTATTTAAATTCCATTGAATCCCATGGTACATAAAATGGCGTAGTGTGCAATTTTGCAACGTTGCAGTTCGTCCATTTAAACCCATGAAAAAGATCGAACTATTGGGTGTTTGGTGAACACCTTCGTATTCGACCTTTCACATGGGTTTTAAAGGACAGAATACAACGTTGCCAAATTGCACGCTCAGCCACAGGCTCCAATTCAAAGATCAATCAGGGCAAGATCTTTCCGGGACTTGAGTCGTCCTCCAGATTCAATTTGCAATTCAAAAACACACCTTCAGCCAAAAAGCTTTGGGAAGTTTCAGGGGATTTTTAAGCAAGAAAATTTCCGAATTGGCAAATCAAAGACACTTTCAACACACGCGGTTATTTATTCAAGCTAAGTCTCAAAGAGATAATTTTAAGGCAGTTTGTCGGCCATACCGTGGACTAAACTTAATACCTCTCAAGAATTTCTGATTTACGGTGAGTTCCTCTGCATTGTGAAATGGTGGGGAGGGGAGGGTCAAGTCAACTCAGGGTCTAGTGGGTTACTCCATATTTTATTTATTTTGTCGAGTCTCAAAAAAAAACAAAAACAAAACAAAAACAAAACAAAACAAAAAAAAACAAAAACAAAAACAAAAACAAAAACAAAAACAAAAACAAAAACAAAAACAAAAACAAACAAAAACAAAAACAAAACACAACAAACACAACAAAACAAAAAACAAAACAAAAACAAAACAAACAAAACCAAAAAACAAAACCAAAACCAAAACCAAAAACAAAAAACAAAACAACAAAAACAAAAACAAATAATGCAGCCACCGCTTGATCGATCTAGAGCGTGTTCTTTTGGGATGTTGCATACTTTCGCCTCTCAGATGCACGTAGTGTCGAGTCGAATGTTTAAATAATTATGAAAGAAAAAACGATGCTTATACCGTAACAACTTCCGGAATCAACCCTCGTTAACCTGATAAAAAGCTTTTAAAAAGGAAAGAGCGATAATGGGATCGTAACGAAGGTGGGTTGGTTTGATCTAATTAGTTACCATATGCATACTGGCAAAGAAGATCCATTGACTCGGAAAGTGGCAGTAAATATCAATCAATTTCTCTCTTGCTTTGCGTTTGCATTCTTTTAGCTGGTACGTGGTTTCGTTTATACATTCCCTAACCCTATACAGCTCTGTATTTTCTCTCATCTCTTGCCTGCGTAAGTTTCTCTTTTTGCTCCCATTTTTCTACATTAGACTGTTTTCATACATTTTTTTTTTTTTTTTTTTTTTTAAATTTCATAAGGCACTTCCCGCACGAATGATTTAACCCATGGAAATCGCTACAGTTAATTTTTGTCTCAATAGAAATAGAAATAAATAA
>VMOF01000111.1:14697285-14925201 GCA_011764245.1 Trialeurodes vaporariorum | reverse complement strand
GGCGGGAAGGTGGCAACGCACAAAAGGTTTCAAACACAAAGACTATTCGTTTTTTTTTTCCATGATTTTTTTTTCTTTTTTCTTTTTTTTCCGACGAGAAGTATTGTTACAAAGTCATTACTTACCGCCCTTGCTTTGTTCCTGGTCAACAGCTCCTCCATCCCGGTTTATTTATTTTTCTGTAATATTTCTTTCTCCCCCCCCCGCCCCCCCCCCCCGGCCGCGGTATTTTGTTCTATTTTTTCTTCTTTATTTTCATTTTGATTTTTTTCGTCTTTGATTCCCCTCTCTTGGCGCCCCACCTCTCCACTACCGTTACTCCCATGCACATGTGTCGAGTAAAGTCTGCCGCATATCCCGCTTCATCAACGTTGCCAAATTTCGAAATTAAATCCATACAATTTTGTATCGACTCAAACGGAAATTCTAAGGTCTAAAACAAAAACATTATATCATATGGACGGAGTGCATAGAAAAATCCTTGAGGCAAACTTGCGGTACATTCGCATGCTCACCAAAAATGCTCAGAAGTCACACGTTGTAGGAGTATTTGACCCGAAAACCTGGCCAAAAACGGAAAATTGAAAAGTCGTCCAAAAAACAAACTATTGATGGTTTTTGAGAGATAAGTAACCGCTCTATTGCGTAACAGATGTGTCGGAACATCTACGTTTATCTACTGTTTAGGGGACAACATGGAACTGAGCGCTCGACGCATACCTGCGGTTGCTCACCGCTCGAAGCGCTGTTTCTAATCAGTCAACATTTTCCATCAAGGACAAGCGTTAGTGCATCCAAACATTTCAGCGATTATAGACGTTGTTTTAGATGATATGTGCTTCATTTTGATGGCAACCATTTCTTTTTACGTGCATTTTTGACCCTTTTACATCTAATTTAAAATGGACATGAAAGAATCTCTAATTTTAGGCACTATCTTTTAAAAAAAGGCAATTTTTAATACGTTCCGGGCAAAACCGGGCATAACCAAAACAAGGGGGTTAAAGTAGACCTTTTTAGGCAACTGCTCCAACAGTCAAAAATTGCAAGAAATTGCCCATTTTTTTTAACAACATTTTGAAGTCAAGCCTTTTTTATAAAAGAAGCGTCAATAACTCGGCAAAATAATGTGCTATCGACCTTTGGTTTAAGACAAAATTTTTAACTTTTTACGCCTTTTTCAACCATAAACCGTGCAATAGGGGTTTTGAGTTTAAATTGGAAAATTAACCAAAATCGATTTTCAAATGTTCAAGAACACGCAAATATTTTTGGCCAGGTTTTTGGGATAAATAATCCTACGTGAGTCATGAGCCTGATCAACGGTTGCATCAAAACTTAAATTGTGGTAATCTTTTTTAGGTATAATCTTTGGTAAAACTGGTGAGAAACAAACCGACGCCATTTTGAGAGTGAATGAAAGTTGCACACTATTTCCAATTTTGTAAGTTATATTTGAAGCTTTTTTTGATCTTATATCATACTGTTGTCAAAATGATGGTTATTAAATAGTGTTTCACCCAAAGGGTAAACAAGAGTTGCAATCGCATTGAGAGCCAGCGTGGTCAATGCTGATAAGAGTCGGCTTCTGATTGGCTGACAATCGAGGTAAATCAAGGGTACAAACTTTGTTTGGCCTTATGGAAATTAAAACGGGGTTTTCTATTCGGGACGTTTATCTTGAAACCTGTGCAAAACTGCCATAAACAATTAATGAGAGTCGATATAGCAGAATTTTCTCAATACATTGATAGGTCATAAGTGCCACTTATTTATTGAAAATTCGAAGAGACTGTCTCAGTTGAACAAGTACGCACAATATAATGTGTTTACATGCTTGGCGTGTATTTGAGTAACTCAGTATTATGTGTAATTTTCAATTGAGACAGTCTTCTCGAATTTGCAATATACTGGACATTGCAGACTCGTGTATCAATTGTTTAAAGGCAATTTTGCACAGGTTTCGAGATGAACGTCCCGGAACGAAAACCCCGTGTTAATTTCCATAAGGCCTAAAACAGTTTGGACCCTCGAGTTACAGCCAATCAGAGGCCAGCCCGCGTTTCCGATCCCGTATCTGCGTTGATCACGCAGGCCTTCCATTCAATTGCGACTCTTGTTTACTCTTTGGTTTCATCCATCTCAGATCTCGATTTTTATGAAAGTAGTAAGTTTGGATTAAGAGGTTAAGTTCGTTCCACCCCCACTTTCGAACCCCAGCTCCCAGCTCAAAGTTACGGTATGGGATGCATGCACTCCGTCTATATGATATAATGTCTTTGGTTTAAAACCGTAAATTTGTCAACAGTGTCCGTGGTATTGTTTTTCATACTCAGCTGTGTGTCTCTATGTGCTGTAGCGAAAAAATCTACGGTTGGAGCCTCTTAAATTAAATCAATTCGGAAACCCGCGGGTTTTCCTCTTTAAATCTGACATTTAAGCCCGTTAAGCTCTTCCAAGCTCGCGTTTTTGCTTCTTTTTCAGCTACTCTCCCGACGTGGTATTGCACCGAGCTTTTGCGTTGGTTGGACGTATAGAATGCTTCAGAGGAAAGCGGGTTGGCTGAAAATGCCTTCACCGCGAGCAGTCTGACGCAGGCGCGCCATTACCATCCTTTGCGTCGTCTTTAATATTGAGGCCATTCCCGAACAAATGACCCATAAATTAAAAGATTAAATAACATGACAAAATCTCTTTTCGATCACAATTTTGATTTCTAAGAAAGATCGCACTCTTTGTTTTGTGAGCCTTTCTTCAAGAATAGGCTTCAATTTTATATCATAGAAATATATGTTTTTGTGGTTATTATTTACGAATCAAGTGAGTTGAAAAGCGGATGAAAAGTTTTCAATTATGGTCGAATAACAAGCCGACCGCTAATGGGGCTCTAGCAAACATTTGCTTTAGAGGATTGAAGAGTTGATTCTTGCATAAGAACCTGTAAAATTGACGATGGGTATACTAAAATACCACGAAATTCACTCTCAGAATCGGGCTTGATGGCGGAGAGACTCCTATCTAATTTGAGACATATCTATATATCTCTGTGTTTCCGTAGAGAAAAATACATAATAGACAGGAATCTCCCATGATACCTGCGTTGAACCGCCACACTATGGTCTGAGATCGAAAAAGAGTGCCCAAAAATCAGGGAAAAATAGTCATCAAAAATCATGGTTTTCTAACTTTTAAGCTTAATTAAAGACTTTATGGTGACATTTTTAAGTTCAAATTACTTGTTAAAAGTGTTCTCTATGATTGAAATTGGTCGTAAAAGTTTATAAATGATAAATTTGTGAGAAATTCGGTGTCTGATTTTTGGCCACTTTCTGACGATCTCAGACCATAGTGCGCCATTACGAACTTGCCGTTATAGCATCTATGTGAGTTTACTATACTGAATTTTAGACTTTTTATAAGCGATTTTCGTGATTTTCGCTGGTTTTTACATCAGTTTGGTCCATTCATTAGCTCACAGTAAACATTTGCAAGAGCCCTATTGCCTTGGGTTGTTATTTGCCTGCGACATGTTCAATAATTCACGAGTTCAAAAAAAGCATTTGAGAGCTATTTGCAGGCTTATCAACGCATCAAAAGAAAAAATTCGACCCGCGTCCAATTTATCACTTTATTCGAAACAAAAATAATTTAAACAAAAACGCACACAAAATAAAATCTGCGAGTCTTTATTAATGGGGCTATTGCACACTTTTGCTATAAGCGATTGAATAGTCGATTATGGCGTAAAAACCTCAAAAAATAACGATGGCGGCACTAAAAACTTCCAAAATCCACTCCTTAACTCAATAAACGCAGTTATTTGCGCGAGCGTAATGGTGGCAGAAGGCACTAACAATGGGAGATTCCTATCTTCATTTCGTCACTCTTTCTATGCTGACAAGGAGATGATTCACAGAGTAATTAGTCATCAGAGTGATTATCCACATCCAATGAATGGTACCGCAACACCAAGTGACACCGGTGTCAAATGAAAGTAGTCTCTTATTGGTCACTTCTTGATGGAGTTTCAGAATTGTTAGATGGGAATCTCCCATTGTTAGTGCCTTCGGCCACCATTACGCTCCCGCAAATAACTGCGTTTATTGAGTTTAGGAGTGGATTTTGGAAGTTTTTAGTGCCGCCATCGTTATTTTTTGAGGTTTTTACGCCATAATCGACTATTAAATCGCTTATAGCAAAAGTGTGCAATAGCCCAATTAATTGTAACGATAGACTGAGAGAAATAAGAGGAGGGAAGGGGGTCGTGCAGGATTAATAATTTTTGAATTGGTCTGCATTAAACGGTAACGGAAAGAAAAATTCTTTGTTGTTGCTTTTTTATTCGTTTGTTCCGTTTGAATCAGTGATTCTCGTAAGTCCGTCCTTGCAACCCATTCCATAGCCGTAGCCAGGAATTTGTCTGTCTCTCTCCCTTGCTTATCTAAACGCATGCGTTAGGAAAGGATAGAAAGAGGGACTCTCAAGTAACTTTAGCCCCTATTTCCGTCCTATTCTAACACATGCGTTCAAATGGGCAAAGAGAGAGAATGACGAATTCCTGGTTCTGGCTCTGGCTCTTGGATTCACATTCTGAACAAATTCCATATTTTTTTTTGCGAGAGATGAAGGCAGGTACGGAAGAGGTGGAATTCACTCGAGGCATAGGAGGTTACAGGAATTCGCCTTTCTCTCTCGTGCGTTAGAAAAGGACAAAGATGAGGAATGAAATCACGTTATGGAACCCTCTTTCAGCCTTTTCTAACACATGTGTTCAAATGGGAAGAGAGAAAGAGAGGGGAGAGAGATAGGGAGAGAAAGAGAAAAAGAGAAAAAGAGAAAGAGAGAGAGGAGAGAGAGAGAGAGAGGGGAGAGAGGAGGAGAGAGAGAGAGAACAAGAGAGACAGAGAGAGACGGGAGACAGAGAGACAGAGAAGCAATCTCCCGTATCCGCCTATGACTTGAAGACGAACGATTGGATGATCCTGCACGGAAAAAAAAGATTAGTGAAAATAACCATACGGATACCTGATTTTGGCACCTGCTAGATTTATGGTAAACTTGAACAGAATTTGGTACATTTACCGATACTTTAGTAAATTTGACATGCAATCAGGTAACATCACCTAGTACCTTGTAAAAACTAGTATACTTCTGGTTAACATTACCATAACATCTAGCAGGTGCCAAAATCAGGTATCCGTATGGTTATTTTCACCGTAGTTTTTTTCCGTGTGGTAAAAAATCACGCATTCATGTAATGAACTAACAGGCCTGCTCGTTAGAGCACTGTGGGCGTTTCTCATTCAAATCGATTGATACAACAAACAAGCATACCCGTTGTTCATAAAAACAGAGTATCTGTTTTTTGTCTTCAGTCATTCAAGTTTTATTTTATAAAAAAATAAATAATGCATTTGTAACGTGCATTTATCTCTCTGATATTTTTTGACGCAAGTTTTCGGATCCTCTTAATTAAATAATGGAGGATACATTCTGTTATACAGGGTGTAAAAAAAAAAAGGAGCAGCTCCGAATAACTCGAGTTTGGGTTCGAATTTAATAAAACGCTGAAACACGGGTTCCATTATTTTGAGGGGACATCTTTTAGGGGGGGTTGCCAAATTCCAGGCCCCCCCCGGGGGGGGGGTAGGGGGGGCGCCGCCCCCCAAAATCACATTTCTCAATGGCGACCCCTAATTTTTATTACATAACTTTGAAGAACATCAAATTCTAAGCATTTTGGGCAAACCGCAGGTCGATATCTTTTTTTCGTTTCGAGATATCGAAAGTCAAAGTTCGACTTTGACCCATTTTCAAAAATTCATAACTCCCACTAAAAAGTCGGATTTAAAAAACTTTAGCTTAAATGCTCTACAAAAAAAGTCCTTTTCAGAAAAAAATACAACTGTCCGGGAAATTTGAATTTTTGACTCCAAAAAAAATATTCAAATTTTCGAAAATTTTGAATCGGCGATATTCTTGTTAAACGGAAGAATCGACAATTTTGGTTTAAAAACCCTGTTGGCTGAGCCCAATGAGCGATGCAAAGCTCTCTAAAGCCCCCAAAAAACCCCATTAAAGCCCGAAGAGAGGTGTTTCCTGACTCTAAATTTAGCAGTGTTCTCATACTGAGTTTGATCTTTTTAAAGTGATTTTGAGACTTTTTTGAGCTTTCAAGCGCTTTGCATCGCTCTTTTGGGACTCAGCCAACGGGTTTTAACCCAAAAATTGTCGATTCTGGCCTTTTAAAAAGAATATCGCCGATTAAAAATTTTCAAAAATTTTTGAATTTTTTTTTCGGAGCCAAAAATTCAAATTTTCTGGACAGTTTATTTTTTTCTAAAAAGTACTTGTTTTGTAGAGCATTTTAAGCTAATATTTTTTTAAAATTCCGACTTTTTTAGTGGGGTTATAAATTTTTGAAAATGGGTCAAATCGAACTTTGACTTTCGATATCTCGAACACGAAAAACGAGATCGACCTGCGGGTTTTCGCCAAAATGCTTAGAATTTGATGTTCTTTAAAATTTGTATAAAAAATTTGGGGGCGCCATTTGAGAAAAGTGATTTAGGGGGCGGCGACCCCCCTACCCGCCCCCCCGGGGGGCCTGGGAAATTTTGGGAACCCCCCCAAAATGTCCCCCTCAAAATAAGGAACCCGAGTTTCAGCGTTTTATTAAATTTGAACCCAAACTCGAGTTATTCGGGGCTGCTCCTTTTTTTTTTACACCCTTATAATCGAATTGTAAAAACCAAAAAAAAAAAAAAAAAATAATAATAATACAATAATAAAAAAACGGCTGTATGCATTCAAAAAAACGTAACAAAACTCCCATCTAGTTTTGTCTCCCATTTAATCTGATGAAAAATATTGACTTTGAGAGCGCACCCATTATTTAGATTTTTTGCTCGGGTTTTAATCCAAGACTATCATATAAACGGAGTCCATAACAAGATTCTTCCGGAAAACTTGCCGTACTTTGCATGTTCACCAAAAATGTTCATCAGTTGCATCAAAACTCAATTGATAATCTTTTTAAGGTAAGCTTTGGTAAATAAACTGTTTACAGACAAACCGACGCCATTTCGAGAGTGAATGAAAGTTGCACAATATTTCCGATTTTGAAAGTTATGTGAAGCTTTTCTGATATTATATTATACCATTGTCAAAAGAATGTTCATCAAATGGTGTTTCACTAATCTTTCATCTCGAGTTTTCGAAAGTTGTAAGTTTGGATCAAGAGATTTTATTATAGTATGCACTCCGTCAGGCGTCTTTGTGATATGATGTTTTTGGTTTGAATGGACGACACACTCTTCAACGTTACAAGAATGCACGCCGCACCATCTGGCCAGCCTTAACTTTCAAATTCGCAAATCTGTACTATTCTCTCTCTCTCAAGTTTGATGGAAGTTTCATATTTTCTAGTGTTCCGATTTTTATAGTAACGTAGCTAATTAAAGTTTTATTTTTCTCTTTGTTTGCAGGTTAGTATATGTCTGGAATAATCTCACCGGACTGAGGGAGCTGCTTCATTATGCGGTATGAATTATTTCCCATCCCACGTTTGCTGCCTCGGGGCACCATTTTTTTTTTTTTTTTTTTGTTCCACGTCATCTGTGAGTTCTTTTGTTCGTCCAAATTACATCTGGTAGATCAGGCTGAGCATGTCTGGCAAATTTTGTTTCCATTTATTGTAACAAAATGCCAAGCGAGGTACGAGCTCATTGTAATTTTATTGATTTTTGGGGAAATACGTGTAATCAAGCATGCACAGTGTCACGCACCATGCAAGCAGAAAAGTTCTTTTGAGGCTCAATTCAGGAGAGAAAAAAAAATAACAAAAGTATCATGCGAGGAAAAATAGCTCTGACGGATCTAGTAAAATGTGTCTATTACAAACTTTTGTCACATCATTATATGGAGGGATGCAGTGGCGGATCCAGAAAATTTTTCTGGGGGGCACGGGGCACGCCTGTGAAATTTTGAAATTTGAAGCGTCGGTGGAGGCAATTTCAGGCTATTTTCTATTGAAAAAATGCAAAATATCAGGCTTCTGAGAGGGGCACATGCCCCCATGCCCGCCCCACCCCATGGGCGGATACAGGGAATTGTCTTTCTCTCTCTCCTCCCATTTGAAAACGTGCATTAGAAAAGGACAGAGGAGGGGGCCAAAGTCACGTGATGGCCCCCTCTGCTATCCTTTTCTAACACATAAGTTTAAATGGAGGGAGAGAGAGAAAGACAATTCCCTGTATCCGCGCATGCCCCACCCATGGATTCGCGACTGGAGGGATGATTCTTAAGTTCAAAACTTGAAAATAACATTGAGAGCATAGTCATAGCTCGCTTGTCCATGTCTAATCCACACCAGTGTTGTTTCCTTCCCAAACAACAAGTGTGACACTGAACGTATCGTTATCAAAACTTTGGGTCGCGTTTAAGCAAATTTTAGCGATCAAATATCATTCACTTCAAGAATTGATGATTGCTAACTGATGCGCCGCTGATTGGTCAAAAATCTAGCCAATGAGAGTCGCGAATGAACTTCTGAATGATATTCTCGTGAAATGAAAACTGCGATAGTAATATTCCATAACATAACCTCTAAATCAGCTCTGAATGACATGACCATGTTTAACAAAAAGACTAGCGTTTTCGAAGCTAAAATTATGTTTAATTGTCTCATAGGAAAATGCGACTTCTACGCATGGTCTGTACGGTAAACTTCATTCGAAAAGTTCGTAATTTTCGAATTTATCGTGGTGAAAGGAGTCAAAAAGGGTAGAAGATAAGATTTCTGACACCGCGGTTGCAACAATTCGAAATCGAATCTACCTCCGGAGGTGAATTCAAAATTTCCAATTGTTGGAATTCAACGGTCTCCGATGAGACCAACGAAACAATCGAATATCATCAAAATAAAATGCAAATCCATCGAATATCATACGACGGTGAATGATATTCGATCGCTAGAATTTGCTTTTCCTTTACTAAAATACGTCTCTCAGTGCGCATCGATCATCAAAAGTCTCCGTTGAAACTACTTTGAGACTAAATTTTAACCGCGGACAGCCCACGAGTGAAATAAGTAGCTCGATTATTCGCACCACTCAGGAGCATAGTCTGGGATACTCGCAGCGGCTGAAATTTTGTAATAATTAATCTAAACGTTTCATAATCCATCGGATAGAGGAGGAACAAAGATGTAGCGGAACGTCTAGAGAGAGCGTCTGAGCGTTTGCGAAAGCTTTCGCACTTTTGAGAGGCGGGAGGCCGAGGCGGAACTGCGAGCTTAGGTTGCCGGACTGAGAATCAAAAGCTTCAAATATGGATATGTTAAAAACGGGTGTTGCTTTTCTAAAAAGCAACGAGGTCAGCGTTGTAAAACGCCCGAAAAAATTTTGGTTCAAAACATGTCTCTTTTCTCATTAAGAAACTTTATGAAACCCAAGGGTGGCGGGATAAAATCCCCTCTTTCTGCACCTTTTCCTTACTTATACATTCAAATGGGAAATGAGAGGATGGATGATATCCTGGGTTGGCCACATGGCTGCATTTAGTGGGGCAATTTCCCCCCAAAGGGTTTGAATTTCACGCCTCAAAAACCTCTCGAATTATATTGATTTGAGCAAAAAACAAAGGTTTTATCCGATTTTCACCCAAAAATTGGACTCTATAGGCTTCAAAATTAAAACATTGCTGGAAAACAAAAAGAAAAAAAGGTTAGCCACCGAAATTTGTTCCCCTTTCTCCAAATTTAGAAAATTATATAGACAAAAGGATGGATAAGATAAAATCATAATTTTTTGTCCCCCCCTCCTTACTCCAACCCGGGAAATGAGAAATGGAAAAGCCCCTGGGTTTCGCCAGTAAAAGAGGCTGATACGTGTTTTAATATAGTATATTCCTAAAGTTTGACTGCATAAACGATCAGATTCTGGTTTGTTTGCCTCATTTTTTGAAACATTCAATCAAAACTTGTGAATAATTCAGTGGAAATTTGGTTTCAAATGAAAGTGCAAGTGATTTTGAGATGCCATCTGGACACAGAATTAGAAATCGATTTATCCAGGTGAGGAAATTTGACTTGTCTCTGTCAAGTGTCAGTTTCTTTATCGTGCGAATCCTTCCAGAAGAAGCAGTTATATTGATTTATTTGTAGATAGCCTTTCTCAAACACTTGCACTTTAAAACAATTTTCAAGTGCATTCGCCACAACTTTCTTTTTAAGGTTGAAAAAAAAAAAAAAAAAAAAAAAAAAAAAAAAAAAAAAAAAAAAAAAAAAAAAAAAAAAATGAGGCAGATAAACCGAGCCCATCGTAAAATGTCGTTAAGAGGTTTCCATCAGGTCTCCTTGAAATTTTAAAATCACATAATGTAAATCCTCTCTATTGCTATAGCTCGTTAGGTAGAGGTCATTTCACGAAAGATGGCAGATGACAGAAAGCCCGATCTCCTGCGCTGTAGATACGTTCGCGTCTCTGCGCATCGAAGTATTGACTCGTTCACTGCTTCGTAAACAAGCCAATTTGTCATTAGAGAAAATTATAAAATATAAAAATTAAATTATTAATTAAAATTTAAAATTTAATTTTAATAAAAAATTATTTTTTATACATTTTTTAAAAAAATAATATTTTAATAAAAAATTAGTTTAATTATTGTCCCAGAACCCTAATTGGGTTTTTTTAATTTTGGGGAAAATTTTGGATGGCAAAACCGGTGAGGAAAATTTTCTATTAAACCTTTTAAGAGCCAGATTATAGTTCAAAAGAAATAATCTCTTCCGTTAATAAAGGGAAGGTAGCTAACTGTTCGTACTCGGGGGAGTTGAAATTGCCTATACGATGAATTTCAGGCGCCCAAAAAGACCTTATCCTGTCAGTGTTTTCATCGATAGTCGCGTTTATCTGGAATAAACACTGAAACAATGTGAAATAAACTGGAGGATAAAAACGGAAACACTCGGGCTTGGCCCATAAGGGGTTAAGCCAAATGAATCTTTAAAAGCGTAACTAGTTGTCGATCAGCAAAGGCTGTGAAGGCTGTGAAAGATTTCACCGGAAACCGATAAAAACTGTATATATGTGGCACTGTAATATTGGCATTGGACCCAAACTCTAAAAATGTAAAAAAATGTACAAAATATCACAAAAAATGACGGCGCTTATGGTTTCAGTTTTCTTAGCTTTCTACATACAAGGATTCTTTGGCATTATTTTGTAAGATACCCATTCTACAGGAAGTGACAGAAACATATGCGGGTCATAAGTTTCTTTCACCTTCTGTGTATTATTATTCGAGTAGATAATTCGAAATTTTATTCCGTCAATTTGGCAACCTCGAGCTGAACTGAACTGAACTGAACCGAGCGAGCGGTGTCTACGGAGCGTCTGAAGAGCGCGCAAATCACTCGAGCATTGGGCTCTGTTGCCTCACCGCTCTGTGGGCTTTAATTTTGGAATTTTCAGAAAATTAGTTTCAGATTTTAACCTTGGAAAAGATTCGGTTAAAGATACTCTCCAAGATAGAACCATGCGTTTCGGCTTTCAACAATGCCATTCAGTTAGGCTATGGTCTAACTTCTAAGATCGTCAAAAAGTGGCCAAGAAACAATCAGAAATTAAAATTATCATCAATTTATCATTCTTAAACTTTCAAGACTAACTTTAATCACTGAGAACACCGACCAATTTACAAGTATTTATAACTAAGTAATTCACATGTAATTTACACCTAAAAATATCACTGGAAATTGAAAAGTTTTATATTAAGATTAGACGACCAAAGACGAATGATTTGTGATGCAGGTGGCGAAGCGTGAATTTGGCCACACTGTATTTTCTCCATTTAAATCCACTAAAAAAGTCGAACGCTTCAGTCATCGGCAATGACCAGGCATTTCGACCTTTCTAATGTGTTTAAATGGGAAAAAGGAACGTTGCCAAATCGCACGCCGCCTCGCCACAGATGACTTTTTTTCATTGATTTTTGGCCAATTCCTTTGATCTCAGACCACAGTGATAGTGAGTCCGGAAAGTTCCATGGTAGAGGTCGTTCCAAAAGTGCAGGCGAACCTTCACCGATAGTCTTTGAAATTTTTTATTAATATTTTTCTTACTACGCAATAAAAACTGCAAATAAATTCAAGCGTTGGATTTTCTTAAAAGGTAAACGTATTACAGGCAAGTTTTTTCTTTTATTTGAACAAATGAAAATTGAAAATTCTCCAAAGATTGTAAGTAAGCTGCTTCTACACTTCTGAAACGAACTCTAGATAAGTGCGTTGATCAGTGGCAAGTCGTGCGATTTGGCAACGTCCCTTTCTCCCATTTAAATACATTAGAAAGGTCGGAATGCCTGGTCATCGCCGATGACTGAAGCGTTGACTTTTTTGGTGAATTTAAATGAAGAAAATACATTGTTGCCAAATTTCACGCCTCGCCACTGGCGTTGACTAAAACAGGTAGATGTTTAAAAATAAGGTGAGTAAATATAGGTATGATGTGATCCGACTTGCGCAACAAAGTGAGCTGTGATTGGTCACTTTACCATGCCAATATATACTAATGTGAAGACACACAAACTTCATGGCTGGCGCAAGTCGGTTTACAATCACTGACTGCTGATTGGGTGAACCTGCTCTGACGACGTTGTTAACATATAAGCTTCCAAGATAAGTTTATCTTGCTTAAAGCTCAAAATGGGCTTCTGCATCTTTGTGTGTTAATCTAGCCAGGAAGAGTTCAAAGTTTTTTCTGCCCATGTTTTGCTTCGCCCGACCCGTTGTAAATGCCTTTCGAGGATTTCCAACTCTAAGAGCCTAAACGACTTTGACCTTTGCAGATTGCAGACATTATACAAATCTAGTCGAATGAAAGGACTCTTCAAATGCATGTGAGTCACATTTCCTTCACTCCGGCTGTGTTCCTAGTACAGGGTGCGACAAAAGCTGCGTACTCTCCACCTTATATAATTTCTTTTTCTTATTTGACAAGAGGAAAATAAGGATTTTACTCAATGAATTTGAGTCACATTTCCTCTACTTCGGTCTTGTCCCCAGTATAGGGTGCGACGAAAGTATTGCAATCTTTCCCTTGTAACTATTTTCTTAATTACGTAGAGAGGGAATGACTGTTTCTCATACATTTGAAACGTACGCGTTTCCTTGACTCTGGATATTCTCCCAGCAATGAGTGCAACAAAAGTTATCCACTCTCCACCCAAAACGTTCTGTTTTATTAGAGTAGGGTTGTGTGTTCAGAAGCTTCTGTTACTGCGTGAATTGAAGCCAATTCTTAGGATTCTGTCATAGTGGCTTCTTCTGTTCTATAAGGCGGGGGGGGGGGTGAGTGTAGGCAGCTGAAAACGCTTTATAGAAAACAGTGACGTCCTGCTCGTGCAATGTGGCAACAAATGCATTATTTCCTTTAAACCTACGTTATAAACTCGATTATTTGGTGGAAGCACTGCTCCTTATCTGGGATTTATATTTTTGCATGGATTTAAATGGCAGAAGAGCAGGGTTGCCGGATTGGACGAGCAACTACCGATAGAAACTCAAATAAGAAAACATGTTAGGTGGAGAGCTGTTCGGAGCTTTTGTATCACCCTGTGGATTCTAGTTCTGCCTCTTCTGCAAAAGCTATTGAAGTGTTCAATTATTCAGACACGCTCACATATATTGCATCGCGCCGCGCGCTCCGTCAGAGAGAGCGCGCGGGAGTAGAAGTGAAAACGCGCGCGCGCCCCCGCGTCTACGTCTCGAAGAGAGCGAGAGCGAGACCGGGAGAGAGAGAATCAAGTACGAGAACAAAAAGGCGGCTGTGTTAACATTTACATTTTGTTTTCAGTGAAATTAATTCATCTTGGCGCAAAAGCTTTTGCAAGAGATTAGAGGTAATTGATTGTTTGTAAGCACGGCACGACCCTGGTCCCTGCAGCGCCCTCCCCCGCCACCCACCTCCGCCTCTCCGTCGATGGATGCTGATTCTTCGGTGGGAACAATTGTGAGCCCCCCTCCACCTCCCCTTCCCCCCTCATTCAACCCATTCGCATATTACACTTCATACACCCTCAGTACTCCCGCACGACTTCTTACGTCTGCTCTCTCTCTCTCACTCTCTCTCTCTCTCTCTCTCTCTCTCTCTCTCTCTCTCTCTCTCTCTCTCTCTCTCTCTCTCCTCCCACCAAAAGAAGCCCCCCCTTTCCGCCTTTCCCTCTTCCGCGCCCCTATATCAACACCTGTGCCACCTTTATTTAGATATTCATTGTCTACACTCCCCTTTCTCTCTCTATTTCTCTTCCCTCCCCCCTCTCTCTGTTCCTGACTCTTCACCCTTTCTCATTCCCTCCGTTCGTCATTTCACGCTTCTCTGGTTGTACATATTTTGATCTTTAGCGTCTACCCTCGACTCAGTCTCCTTTCACCCTCTTCATCATATAATCCTTGGAGGTCCTTTTTTCGTCAGAAATGCGGAGATTAATGGATATATGGGCGGAGAAGTACGCGCAGATACACTAACCAAAGAGGCTCCCACAATCATCTCATTGGCGTATAGTGTCCCGTCGAAAAGTTTTCTGCTTCATATCTTCACCCAAACCGAGTAATAAAATATTTGTCTTAGGTCATCCCTTACATGTATTTGAAAGAGAGTGAGTGTGAAAGGGAGTAAAAGGGAGAGAGAGAGGAAGAGGGAGAGAGAGAGAGATTGATTTTAATTAGCTTGGCCCTATTAGGACTTAGAACACACTCCTTTCTTTTCTGGGACCAGGATAGTCAGATATCTAAACTTTGACAAAAAAATGATTTACAAAACAAATCTTGAAGTAAACAAAAGAAAAAGCAAAAAAAAACAAAAACAAAACAAAAAAAAAGACGAATGAAGGAAAATAATAAAGGGGCAAGTGAAATGAGAAGATAAATGATTAAACAAAGTAATTAAATAGATAAGTAGATGTATAGAGAGAGAGAGGGAGAGGAGAGAGAGAGAGAGGGAGAGAGAGAGGAAGAGAGAAAGAGTGATATTGAAGGAGGGAGTTAGAGAGAGGGAGAGAGATAAAGGGAAAGAGAGAGGAGGAAGAGGGAGATGGAGATAGAGAAAGAGAAAAAGAGATGAAAAGGAAGAGAGAGATAGAGAAAGAGGGAGAGAGAGGAGAGAGAGAGACAGAGAGAGAGAGAGAAAGAGTGAGAGAGGTAGAGAAAGAGAGAGAGGGAGAAGGAGAGAGATGGAGATACAGAAAGAGAGAAAGAGAGAGAGAGAGAGGGGGAGAGAGAGAGAGAGAGAGAGAGAGAGAGAGAGAGGGAGAGAGGAGTGCAGTGGCAACAAAGGACGAGGAATCCGTGGGTGGCTGCTGTCGGTTGGTCCATGCACGGAGCTATCGTGAAGAATGAGAGCCGATCGAAGTTTATTTGCGGTAAACAAAAACGCTCATAATTCAAGTTGCGCCGAGGTTAAATGAGTTGGAAGTGCAATGAATTCTTCTCGCGAGTCTCGCTGCGACCATCACGCGGATGGAAGAATGTTTCTTAATATAATTGAGAGGCAATCCCCGAAAGAAGGGCTCATAAAACGGGAGGTGTGCTCTTTCAAAGGAGTCCCTATTGAAATCACCAAACTAATACCGAGGAAATATCACTTCCCTTGTTTTAGATCCCTCCGATTCGAGCGAACGGGGATTTTTGCCTTTTTCGTGCTCGCGAAGTGAATAAGTACCGCTGTGGTGGTGGCGTAGAGTACCGTTCAATCTGACAACATTGTTTCCGTCCATTGAATTCCACGAGAAAGTTGTGATTCGGGGATGTTCCCCTACCCCCGCTAATAAGTTCGAGCTTTGTCATGCACCGAAAAAAATCAAGATTCGTAAAGTCAGTAAAATGAGGCAAATGCTAATTTCACCTGTCATTTTTGGTAAAATTTACTGTACTTGTAGCTAATTTTACGTTTTTGATCGTAAATTTTGCACAAGTTTATTGAAATTCACACGGAAAATAGTGGAATTATTAAAAAAGCAACTGAGTTTAGTAAAATCAGTAAATTGAAACAAGTGATAATTTTACCAGTTATTTTTGATAAAACTGAAATCATCGCTATTTCTACTATCTAAATTAATGGTTCTGCCTAAGTTTTTAAAATTTTCCAATTTGAATAGTAATTTTTTTTATTTAAATCCTTAATTTTACAATTCAAAATATTGTGATTTTTGCTATTTACATGGCTATCATGCACGGAAAAAAACTACGGTGAAAATAACCATACGGATACCTGATTTTGGCACCTGCTAGATGTTATGGTAATGTTAACCAGAAGTATACTATGTTTTGACTAGGTACTAGGTGATGTTACCTGATTGCATGTCGAATTTACTCAAAGTATCGGTAACTGTACCATACTTCTGGTCAAGTTTACCATAATATCTAGCAGGTGCCAAAATCAGGTATCCGTATGGTTATTTTCACTAATCTTTTTTTTCCGTGTGGCGTGACAGCTATAATAATTGCCATAGTCAGAATGTTTTGGATTATAAAATTAACTAACCAATTGGAAAAAAATTTACAATTTTTTTTTTTTTATTTTTTATTTTTATTTTATTTATTTATTCGTTATTCACCAGCTTTACAGCTCAGTACAGGTCAAATATAGGTTTTACATTTATATAACAGAACAGTATTAAGAACAGTAGGTAAGTAGAATATATAATAACTAATTACTATGCAGAAGAGTATACAAAGACTGTCCATCACTTCAATGGTTTCAGGTACTCATTTAGATTGCTCAATCCGAATTGTAAAATTAATAAAACTTAAGCAAATTTGTCAGTGCAAATAGGTAGTAGAATTATCAACAAGTTCAGTTAGTTTTACCAAAAATAACTAGCTCCTTACTAGTTTCAATTTACAGTCAGTCGCCCTAACTTGGGACTTATGAGGTAACATGGGACAGGGCGGTATACACTTTTTTCAAGTAAGGTATCTCATACATAGCCCTGTCCTATGTTACCTCATACGTCCCAAATTAAGGCGACTGACTGTACTGATTTTACTAAACTTAATTGATTTTTTACTCATTTCATTTTTTTCTGTGTGAATTTCAACATAGTTGAATAACTGCAGTGATGCCTGATTACACTTACATTACGACATCTATCTTCATGCAAATATTGTTAGGGCACAATTCAAAGACTAAACAAAAACACCTCCTACGATGGCATTGGCTTGAGAATTCCTTGAGATTTATTCCTTATTTTCAACAGTGTATAAGGAATGAGGCATGACCCATGGAACATCTACAAATGCAGCGTTTTGAATGCACTTTTTCACGGTTAATGATTTACCATTTTCAAGTTTCAATCTTCAATTCAAAACAAAACTTGCCAGATGAGCGAGTTATGGATTTTAATTATAAATTGCTCTTATATGATAAGCCATAGGGTTTAAAGATTCAATTTCATATATCAAGATTATATCGGTTAAATTTGTCGTCTCCATACTTCTAAAACCAGCTCTAACTCAACCGGTGATTGTCGTACTCAGAGAATGGGGATCTAGCAAACTTTTGCTGTGAGCAAATGAATCGTCTACGGCTTTAAAAACCAGCGAAAATGACGAAAGTCACACAACAAAAGTCTAAAATTCAGTAATAAACTCACATAACTGCTACAACCGAAAGATCTTAATGGCGGTCCAACGCATTGGGAGCAAGGAAGATTCCTGTCTAATTGGTCTCTTTCTCAACGAAAACACAGAGATATGTCTCAATTGAGAAAGGAATCTCCTATGATACCTGCAGCGAACCTGTATCTTTCTGCCATTCAGCCCTATTCTGAGAGTGAATTTTGTGATTTTTTTAGTGTACTCATCGTCATTATTACAGGTTTTTATGCACGAATCAATTCTTCAATCCCCTGTAGCAAAAGTTTGCAAAAGCTCCATTTAAACATGAATACAACCCCTTTTTTTAACGCAGCTCTTTTCAACTCTTCAATCGGATATCAAAATTCGAGACTTACCACGAGATTTATACCAAACCAATCTTTTTTTTTCAGAATTCCTAAAATTGCAACCGAGTAGAATAAGAGCCAGTGATTTATGATGCAAAGTCGTAAATTTTTATACCGAAAGTGAAAGTGTGGTGACCGCACTTTCACCGCAAAGGAAACGACAAGGCCACCGTAAAGACTATCGCATCTATGAAAGCTCTCGAACGTAAAAGTGGGTAGAATGTAGCGTATATAGGTGATAAAATGAGGACGAGGAATTCTGATAGAGGGAGCAGGAGAGGGGTTGAGGGGACAAACACACACACAAAAAAAAAGGAGAGAAAATGCGTGAATTTAAAAGTTAAAGATATAAAGAAGGAGATAGGGGCAAATGGGAGAGAATCGAAGGGAGAGAGGGGGGTGGGAGAGAGAATGATAGGGTAATAAAATCTCACTTTATAAACACACATGCATGCCCAAGAGACAGTATTAGCGACTACGTCGCGTTTTCTTTTGCTCCTGCAACCATTTAAAGTTTCTCTGTATCTGTCGCTTCCCTTCTTCAGCCCCCCTCCCCCCCAGTTGCTCTACCTTTACCTCATCCTTCGTTGTTGGAAACTTCCTTTTCGTTCCTATCATTTCACATATGTATGCAAGTTAATGCGAAGAAAGGGTATCATGAAACTTTTTCACACGCACACACACACACACACACTCACACTCATAAACAGAAACACACAAAAAGGAAAAATGAAAAAACCTATGGAAAAAGAAAGCGTCCCAGAAGTGGGAGAGAGTATTTAAGTATCAATACTGCTTTTATTTCAATGAGCCTTTTCATGGATTTAGATTTTGTGACGATCGCAGACGACTGCGTTTTGTTTGAAGTAGGGACCAAAAAATGAGATCCTATACCTTAATAGACTTCGTTTTGTTTGAAGAAGGGGCAAAAAAATGAGATCCTATACCTTAATATACTTCGTTTTGTTTGAAGTAGGGACAAAAAAATGAGATCCTATACCTTAATAGACTTCGTTTTGTTTGAAGTAGGGACAAAAAATGAGATCCTATACCTTAATAGACTTCGTTTTGTTTGAAGTAGGGACAAAATAATGAGATCCTATACCTCAATAGACTTCGTTTTGTTTGAAGTATAGGGACACAAAATTGAGATCCTATACCTTAACCCTTGTGAGCCTAAGGGGGGGTAGATTTGTACCCCAGGCCAGTTTTCTTGACGCCATTTTGTCAAAACTGCTCAAAATTTTTTAGGACTTCATGACATTTTAAGTTAGGATACTCAGAACACGTCCACCAAATTTCATTAATTTTTATGAATTTTTGTCGATATTATAGAAATTTAAAGTGTTGGGGAACAAATATTCCCCCCCTTCGTCCTGCCAGTTTTAAGTTTGGAACCATCTATTACAGTGAATTTTACGGAAATTTTATGTAGATTAAGAATATTAAGTCAGATCATTGAAAAAAAATTGGAAATTTATCAAAAATGGAAAAATAAGATGGTACCTCATTTCATTTTTTCCATTTTTTTTATTTTGACATTTTTTTTAAAAGTAGGTGTAAATTTGGCAACATAGCACAAATTTACTCAAATTTCACATGAATTACTCTCTTTGGGTACTAAGTACATAATCCATCCATTAAAGTTTCAAAATTATTGATACTGACTGTGCTGCATGAAAATATCCTTGGGGTACAAAAATACCCCCCCTTAAGTCCTTTGTGTTACCGAAATACCTTAGGCTCACAAGGGTTAATAGACTTCGTTTTGTTTGAAGTAGGGACAAAAAATGAGATCCTATACCTTAATATACTTCGTTTTGTTTGAAGTAGGGACAAAAAAACGAGATCCTATACCTTAATAACTCTTCATTGCGTGGGATTTTTATTCTCAACCAAAGATTGGATGTGAAACCTTTTGCTCGGTGGCGTTATACGAGCAATCTGGCAGCGCTGCCTTTCGTCTATTTAAACGCATGGAAAAGGTACAAGTATAAATATTGAAGGCGCACAGTGCACTCCCTTGAATCGATATTTTACTTGGATATCAATGAGCGACGCGTCGCCAACGCTCTAATCATTAATAGTTGGTTTTTATTAAATTATATCTTGCTGCGTGATTTGTGGGCGCCTCTTTAAAATCATAGGGACAACAGGGGGTCCCTCATAACTTGTGTTTTATTCACCACACGTCTTTCAACTCCATAGAATAAACCTAATCAGCCCTTTGGCTCTCGGTCGGTGTGTATATTTGTATGCGCCAGCTATTACTATGGTATTCTTACGGTTTGAAGTAATATGATAAATACATCAAACTATCTGATGACACAGGATAAACAGAAAGAAAAACACTTTGCGCTGACAAAAATTTTGGTAGAAGATGACCCATTTAAAAGACTTCCCCCACCCTGTGCCGTTTCTGATTTTCGAATTCCGACGGCTTTTTAAAAGTTTTTTCACTCTTATTTTAAATGGGTCTTGCGATGGCTTAGAGTGAAATTTACCCCAAGGGGATTTTTAAATATAATGGTTTTTAAGACTAAGTATATTAAATATTTTATACAGTAATTATGGCCCCTTTTATTTCAATTTCCGTTTTGGCTACTTTTATTTCCCAAAGTCAACGAAAGGAGTTTCGAACCCTTTTGAAAGGGGATTTATACAAAATTTATTCTATGGCTAAGCCGTCACTCAGTTTTCGGCGTCCATATCAGAGCTAACTTTTTAACCATTATCCTTATGGCCATTTTCCAATTTTGCCATTTTTTTGTTGTTAATTGGTCCGAGATTTTTCGTTGTGTTTTTTAAAAATTTTTTTAATTTTTTTCCTTTTTAAAAAGGGGGAAAATTGCGGGGTTTTTAAAATAATTCTTTTTTTTTGGTCAATCAATTTTTATGAAATTAGCGAACAAAACACAAACCTTTTTTAAGATTGTAAGGCACTCATAATTAGGAACAGTGGCGTACCCGTTGCAATGTTTGGGAACGTTGTATAGGTCCACTTTTAACACAAAAAAATCGGGAAATATTGGGTTTCGTGAACACCTTGAGCAATCGATATGCTTCAATTTGGGGTGAAATGGACACAAAAAACAACGTTTGCCGTTTGCACGCAGCCCCTGTTGAGGAATGAGTACTGCCTCTAGATCGGAATAAGCCCGAGCAACTAAGAATGATTCTAGCTTGGAGGCAAATATACTTGTTTCTCCACTCTGGAAAACATGTTTTAATTACCAAGGGAAGTTTATCGTTCGGTGCAATCTTTTGACAACCGGGGTGAATTAAAAATGAATCTACTCGAGATCCGCAAAATGGCAGCCCTGTCGCTCCGCTCCGCGTGTCGCGTGGAGGATCGCTTTCGACCCTTTCGAGTCAGGACCAAACACTCCAAACAACTTTAACATATGTTTTTCCAAACTTCGGCGGAAAGTTCTCGAACCCATCGGGCGTTAATCGATGAAGTTTTTTTTCTAGCGGGATTAGACTTTCACATTCTCACATTCTCACATGCTCACATTCTCACACTATGCTGATGCTTCATACATCTTGGAATCCGACAAGAAAATCAGAATAGTCTCGGATAAAAATCCCGCAATTTTAGCACGCAATTTCTATGTTTTTAAGTATCGAAACAGCTCTTCTAATGGTGATTCTAACTTATCGAAGAACATTTTCTTCGCCACGTTTTTGAAAGCTTTTTTTGGATTTAACCCTTGTGAGCTAAGCTGGGGGTACATTGATTCTGGGCCTTTGAGGCAAATTTTGTTTCTGCTCAAAATGTTTGGCTTCATTACATTTAAGTTAGGATACTTGAATCTTTAACCAAATTTTAAAACTATCTACTCGAAAATTTCGCAAAATTGGGACAAATATACCCCCTTTCGTCCGTGGAGGATGTTTGAACCATCATTACAGTGAATTTTCCGGAAATTTTATGTGTTTAAATTTAGCAGATCTTGAAAAAAAATTGGAAATTTATCGAAAGTTTTTTTAATTAGGTTTCACTCTCAATTCTTTTTTCCATTTTTTTTCTTTTGCTGTTTTGACGACCCATGTGTTTGGAACCGACAAAATCTCCACTAAAGATTTCGGATAAAGTCTCTCGGTACCAAGTACATAACCATCATTAAAGTTTTAAAATTATTGATACTGACTACTTCTGCTGATTCTCCTTTGGGTACAAAATACCCATAGTCCTTTGGTTATCGCAATACCTTTGTTCACAAGTTTAAGTATTATGATCTGCTTTTGTTTACATGTGCTGCATGTTAAACTATTGTTACGGACACCGTTACGATATTTTTCCTATAATTTAAACTACTGCATGCATAGCCGTAGCCAGGATATTGTCTATCTCTCTCATAGCCCATTTAAATGCATGTGTTAGAAAAGGATGGATATAGGGGCTGTCACGTGACTTCAGCCCCTCTTTCTGTCCTTTTCTAAAACATGCGTTTAAATGAGCTATGAGAGAGATAGACAATATTCTGGCTACGGCTATGACTGCATGTACTACTTTCGGCAGTTAATTTCTATTTGACTAAATCTTAAATCTTTACATCGTATAAGTACTATGACAATCAAAAGAAAATACCATGGTTGAAATGTTTACTCCTTCAAATATAGTGTACCTTTTAGCAAAGAGTAAACAAGAGTCCCAACAAAACGGTAGAAGAGCGTGGCAGGTCAGTTTAGGTTGGCGATATCAAACAGTTAGCTTCTGATTGGCTGGCAAAAGCCTGGGCCCTGTGAGATCGCTCTTGTGGAGATTTAACACGCTCTCCTACCGTTTTGTAGGGACTCTTGTTTACTCTTTGCCTTTTTGTACGAAACAGAGCTTCAGAGATACATCGCTACTGTACCTGCCTGAGCTGAGCTCCCCCCCCCCACCCCTCTTCTTATACTGAGAAAACGATGTAGGTAATTCAACAGTATATTTGTTAAAAATGGTGAGTATACAAATGCATTTCTTGATTCAACAAATCATGTTGTTGATTTTACAATCCGATTTGTTAAATCACCAATCTAAAAGTTAAACCGACTATTCTAAAACGATAAATCAACAATTTGATTTGTTGAATCAAGAATTTGGATTGATGATTTAAAAATCGGATTGTTGATTTACCTTTTTGGATTTTTGATATAACAAAACGGATTGAAAAATCAATAAAATTGTTATTTAAATCACCAAATGCTTTGTACTCACTATTTTTAACAAATAGACATTAAATTCCACCCACATTTTTTTCTCATTGATACTTAAACTTTCAATAATTTTTGATGTTCCACGTTTTGTTTTTCACTTTGTATTCTTCATCTTAGGATCTGACTAACTCTTAAGTTGTAACTAATTTGATTTGAAATTGTTGTATTTTGCTTTGACTGACCACTGAAGGGAACAACTATTGAATCCAATGATAAGGTTTGAACTTTGTATGGATCAATATAATTGAAGTAATGGAATTTAATACCGGGTCGAATGAAATAGAAGCTTTTATGTATGGGTACTTCAGAATAACTTCAGTTTGAATTATTCTTAATACAAGACTAAAAATCTGTACTGGAGTCTTTGTAAAGAAATGCACCGATTCATTGCATTTTGCATGTTTCAGTTTTCATATCGTTAAATGTTGACAAAGTTGCTTCCATTTTTAGATAACCTCGAAGAGATGTTTCAGCAAAAACATTGGCTAAAGCTTTTGACCAAAGATGTTTTCAATGAATCACCCCTCTCCTTCAATTCCCTCATCGGAAAGGAAACGGAAGCAAGCAAGGTTCAAAAGAATCAATTGAAGAATAAATCAACGTTTCGATTTATTTTCTTCTCTGTCTATACTGAGAGCATCGGTGCTTTATCAGAGAGAGTCAATGTTTCAAAGAAAACCCTTTATTTATTCGATCTGGTAATTGATAATTGTAAAATAAACCTGTTTATGGTTGCATGAATGGTTTCCGTCGACGCCCGAAACTTATAAATATGAGTTAGGAGAAATGAATGGCTGTAAATTCGAAAGTTTAGCCGAGAGGAGAACTTCGCCCGTTAAACTCATTAATACAAAACCGCGCCTGTAATTAATAGCTCCGAACCGGCTGAAAAACATTGCACCGGCAAAGGGAGACTTGTGTCGTTTTCAACCTAATTACAGTTCATAAACTAGATTGAACGACACTTTTCATCACTTTTCCAAGAGTCGCTCCTTTAATTATGAGAGCTTACAAAATTTGTCTGCGAAGTTCATCATAAGATTTTCAGTCATGCCAAAATTTGCATCAACATCTCATTCAATCCATGAAACGAACTGTTTCAGTGTCCTTTCTTTGCCTCCCGTCCCATCCTGTCGTGTCATGCTAAGTCTCGATCTCTCACTCACTGTCTCACCTCACTCTCTCTCTCTCTCTCTCTCTCACTCTCTCACTCACTCACACTCACTCACTCACTCACTCACTCTCTCTCTCTCTCTCTCTCTCTCTCTCTCTCTCTCTCTCTCTCCTCTCCTTTTCCCCCTCTCAGTAGGAGTGTGTTTTTCCGAGAGAAATTAGCCTTATGGTGCACTATGATCTGAGATCGTCAAGAAGTGGCCAAAAATTAGAAAGTAAAGTTTTCATCAATTCAGTGGCGTCGCGTGCAATTTGGCAACAATGTATTGTATTCATTCAAACTCATGAAAACTATCGAATTCAGGGGTGCACAGTGCACAGGGAATATTCGATATATTTAATGAGTTTAAATAGAGCAGTTGCATTGTTGCCAGATGGCACGCGACGCCACACTACATCAATTCCATGATTAATAAATTTTCAAGACAATTTTAATGAGAGACAATACTTTTAATAAGTAGATATAATTTAATTAAAAAAAACCTCACTGGAAAGTTTTCAATTCAGGTTTAGAAAGGTCTAAATTGATGATTTTTAATGACCTTCCATCAATGATTTTTACCCACTTTTTGACGATCTCAGACTATCCTGCGGTGTCATTAGAAGTTACTCAGATGAGCAGTGAGCGCATCTATCATTTTTTTAGATCATTTTTGGGCGCAGTTTATTCTGGACGGAGCCAGAAATCTTCGAAACCATGAGTGAAGGAAAAAATAAAGAAACGCTTCAGATTTAAGTATGACGTCTCTTGTCCTTTTGAAGGAAATCGGTTCAGCCCGGAAAATATTGTCCCAACAATTCAGAAGTAGAGGGGGAGGGGTTGGGAGAGGGGCTCTCAGGCGAACGAAATGTATGGAAGTGTAAAAACCTGCGAAAGAAGAAAAAAATTAAAAAAAAAAAAATAAAAGTATAAGCCCATCAAAATGCGAAATATGTTCCGACCATTTCATTCCTGTGAAGTTTAACTTGTTTGATTTGCATTTCCAGCGGTAAACTTGTTTTGCACGAAAGCTCGAGCGCGAGCTCTTCAGCTTTGAAAGTTGCAATGAAAAAAAAAAACAGCTCGACGCTCCACTTGTAATTACTTACTCTAATGAAGAGACAATTAACACCGCGCCGGAACTCCAGTAAAACTGCATGTGGAATTGTACGGATTGGTGGGGCAGGGCAGGGTCGGGGAGGGGGTGGGGGATGAGAGGGGGAAGGAGGAGAGAAGGCAAATGACAAAAGCTCAAAGCAAAATGAAAAATATCCGCGGTGGCGGTTTCAGTTTTCCTATGTCGTCAGTGGCAAAGCTTATAGAGTGAATGAACCCATGCTGTCGAGTTCGTTCCACGAATGAGACGTTTGTCTGAAGATTGATTTAAATGAAGGGGAGGGAGGTGGTACGCTAAATGCTAAGTTTTTGGCGTAACGATCCACGACTTCGCGGATTTTCAAGGCGATTCCTCACCTATGTCTGAAGTAAGATTTCGACTTAACAGATAGCGCTACTAGTCACGTTTGTAAAATTTGGCTTTAAAAGCTTATAGCTTTTTCCTCAAAGCATGTTTATCGATTGGAGCGTCCCTACAGGAATTTGATTGCGTGAATTTGTATTTAATTTTTGAGCCAGATTTTAACAATATTGGTCTTAGAATTTTATTTCAGACCGATGAGGAATCACCTGAAATGCTTCAAAAATCACTAGATAGTTTGATGAAGTGAATCAGATATCTAATGGAGTTTACCATACCTTTTATTTGAGGCCAAAATCAACCACAAATAAAGTATCAATCATATACTCAAAATTCATAGAAATGTTTTACCAAGTATTTTTGGGAGTCAAAATAAAAATATTTTTTCCAATTAACATGTGTCCGAAAAAGCCCCCCTCCAAGCAATGACCCCCTAAAGTTTTTTGATAAAAAAAGAACGGTTTTTCTTCGATTCTAGCTACGGGTCTCAGTGAAAAAGAAACCGATGAAACACCGTGTTAAAAAAAAAAAAAAAAAAAAAAAAAAAAAAAAAAAAAAAAAAAAAAAAACTGAGGGGGATTTTACCTCGGAGGGGTGGCATTTTTAGACACAATAGTCATGTTCAAAGGAAAAAAAAGTCTTATTTTGACCCCAAAAAGACGTGGAAGAAATGCTTTTTATTAATTTTAGGACACCCTGTACACCATCATTACTCGGTAGTTTTCGTTGACTTGCCGGAGATGAGTAAAAAAAAATTAGGATAAGTGAAGTAAACTTTTTTATGAGTGGTGTATATTTTCATTGGTTAAATTGATTAACTGACGTCACGGTTCAATTTTATTTAGAAGAGAAGCGTTCAATACAAATGGACCCGTTTGACGATTCGATGCTTCAAGGCAATCAAAGACTGGCGATCTAATTGGCTACAATTGCAAGAGTGAAAACCTGCGGGATCTACAATTCTTCTGGAGCACAACATGTTCACGTATTCAGCCTTTCATGTCCCCACCTTTGCTGCCAAATTCCTGGATTTTCCTCACCCCCCCCCCCGGGACCCCTCCGTTTTCAACCTAACTTTTGGAATATTCTGCGGAAGGCTTGGCAACATACCGTGGTGTTAACACTCACTTTCACTTGCGCAAACACACGCCGCGCCGCCTCAAGCGCATATATGCCAAATTGTTTGGTCAAAGCTTCGCCCTTTATATTGCTTTAAAGGGATGTTTTGTGCAAAAACAAGCGTGGACTCGCTCCGAAATTGTTGGATGGAGGGGGCGGTGAAGAAAGTGTAGCAAACGGCTCTGCTGATATTTGCCGATGAATTCTCACCGTAAAACCGTAACGTCCGTAACGTAAGCCGGGTTGGTTCCGGTCGCTTACGGCGCCATGCCAGCGCATATATCCCATGCTTACCCCCACTTCAGTGACTGGTCCGTTTCCAATACTTACAATTGGTCCGTTGCACACTTTAATTAACAGCAACGTAATGATAGAGTCTATTCCGAAGGGGAATCTCGTGAAAATCACATTGACTGCATTGATAAGTCTCAAAATGCACTCACAAACTCAATAAACCAGCGTTCAACGAAATTCAAAGATGGTGGGAGAACTGGAGGGTCTTCTTAGCAAAATTTTGCAAGAGCCCCATTTATCCAATGTTTTGACACGCATCTTAGAAAAAGTATATAAAAAGTCTGTCTCTTGTCTCAAAACTTCGACTATCTGCGATTTTTCGCGACCCAATACATGCCTCCTGTCTGCGATCGACGAAAATTTATTTATTTATTTAATTTTGTACCAGTGGCGGCTCGTGCAACTTGACAACAATGTTTTCCCTCCATTTGAATGTATGAAAAACAATCGATTGCAGGTGAAGCGCTGCTTCACTATCGAATCGATTGTTTCATATAGAATCAAATGGAAAGAAAACATTGGTGCCAATTTGCACGAGCCGCCGCTGTTTTGTACATGAGAGCCGTTTAGCTTTAAATTCACGTCAGGAAAAAAAAAAAAAAAAAAAAAAACTAAATAGATACAAAATAATAATAATGATTCCTAAATAATAAATAAAATATACATGTACTTTTAGATTTACGTTTTAATTAAAATGTTTGACCTCCGAAACTTTTGCGTTTGATAGTATACCTACAACCGCAATAAAATTATATACATATATTTAAATGCGCAATCCGGCAACCGTGGAGAAGCGTGCGAGCGGGGAATATATGCACTCACACAATAAAGACGGATTTGAAAAATGCGTGCACCTAATTGCAGTGTGTGCCCTGTGAATTAGAGTTAAATCCCCCCCCCACCCCTCCTTCTACGCGCCCCCCCTCTTTCGATCGTGAGCCGCTTGCTCTCAGAGCACAGACATTTTTCCCTCTAATGAATTTAATCGAAGGAATGGCGGAATGAGAGGGAACAGGGAAGTGAAGTGGACGCAGAGTTTTTAAATCTCGAAGAATTGGCTTCCAATCAAAAACCCCAGTCTCGCCGCCCGCGCGCACCGCGCCGCGCCGCGCTGGCTCTCAAACGCGTGTAAACACGTTATTACCGCTCCAGAACTTCACTTACAACTTGATTTTAATCCCCCCCCACCGACCATCCCCCTCCATTCCTCACCCTCCCCCGTCCATCACTCTTACACTTACTCAACCCCCCCCTCATCCCCCCTACCACCCACTCTCTCACTTGGCTACTCATATTTTTTTAAGCCGTACGTATATACGCGCGAAAGAGGATTTATTGACGCAACGTTTTCTAAAATAAGATGGGATTTAGTAAGGTGGAAAGAGGTTTCCTTGTTTGTTCTTATTTTTTTTTTTTTCCTTCGGTTCTAGGGATGTCCCTGTTTTTGCACCGAGTTTTTAACACCCCCCCCCCCCCCCCCCCCACCCACCCACCCATTTTATCCTCCAGCTCAGGAAGGAAAATTTTCGCTTCGACGGCGTCGTTCTATTTTTTTTTTATTTTTTTTTATTTTTGCTCTCAGTGTGACTGTATCGTAAGTGGCGAAACATTACAACTGGCGGAGAGAGGGGGGACGCATTTATCAAGCAGTATTGCCATTTTTACACGAATTTGGAACCAACCGCTGGGGCACATAGTATATTTATCTCCCCCCTATTTGTATATATTAGACGATTAGGGGCTCTTGCAATATTTTGCTATCGTAAGCAATCAATTGGATAATTAACACTTGTTAAAAAATGTAAAATTCAGCGAAAATCACGAAGATGACCCCAAAAAATTCCAAAATTTAGTAATAAACTCAGAAAGTATCGCTGTAACGGCAAGATTGTAATAACGGAACTCCGCAGGTGTCATGGGAGATGTCTGTCTAATTTTTCAATTTATGTACGAAAACCAGAGACCAATAGAGACCCAGGACACCGAATGCCCCCGTGTTAGAAAAGTGAGGCAAGTTTAGCGCTTTTACTTTCGTTCGGGAGCCATCAGCTGCAACGATAAACATTTATAGTCTACTGTTGAGGTGAGCTCAAAGAAAGGCAGGCCTTCCCGCGGTCCCGGAAATGGAAACCCACGGTTATAGATTAAAGAGGTATGCTCATCTGACTTCGTGCCACAAATTTAGTGGCGCACAGTTCAAAATCACTGCAGGCAAGATGGCCGACAAAAGCAGAAAACGTTTACTCTTTGCAGAAAATATGTGGCTGCTCTCTGCAGGAAAGCAGAAAACAACACAATGTTTTTTGCAAAGAGTATAAGTTTCCTGCCTTTGTTGGCCATCTTGCCTGCAGTCATTTTGAACTGCGCGCCACTGAATTTGTGGCGCGAAGTCAGATGAGCATACCTAATAAGCAAATTTTATTTCGTAACCAATGGTCACCGGTCACTTCTTTCGTGACCAGAGTTTCGAAACCACGGTCACTTACGGGAGCCAATCACAGACAAGGCAATTCAAAATTCAAATATTCCCTCCGGTCACCTACTCGTCCGGTCACGTTTCACGTAACCCACCTCGGGAGGTAGGTCTCGAAATTCGAAACCAAGCGGTTCCCGGTCACCTTTTGATACGGTACCGTACATAACCGTACGTTGCTTGGCTCCGCCCACTTTTAGGTAACCGGAATAATAAAATTTCGGTCACCTACCGATTTTCGAAACCTGGTCACGTAAAACGTGACCTGCGGTCACGAAATAAAATTTGCTTCTTTAATCTGTAACCTTGATGGAAACCGGAGTTGCTTCGCGAATGCACAGCCACCCGCTCATCAGTCAACAGTAGGCTAATGTTGGCTGTTGTTTCGATGAGTTCCGACCAAAATTGAGCTCGAAAAAATTTGATTCGGTATTTTGCTGTTCTCTGACTTGCAAGATAAAATGTAAGGCATTGTGTTTTACTGATTCTCCTTTCATTTTAAGTCGAAATTCATCGATAAATAATATTTTTGAAGAAAGAAACACATGCTGATATGAATTAAAGAAGAATGTACAAACGTCGTGGAAAGGATTTCCTCACAACCAGGGGAGCTCCCCCGATGACAATGTGTGTCTCTCTTTCTCTCTCTTGAGAAAAAATTTGATGAATTTTCAACTTGAAACAAAGAATACAAAGCTTTCGAAAAATATCGTTCAAATGAAAAAAAAAAAATGATCGATCGTATGACGATAATCAAATCGGCCGACCAGATGCAGGTTTGTCAACCGGGCGGTTTGAAAGGCAGACCAATTGGTTTCTGCGGTTCGGAGAAGTCGCAACAAAAAATAAAAATTATACAGCGTGTAGTGATTAATATTTGATTAACTTTCACGCCGGGTGTCATGTTCATTTGGTGGTTATGCATAAAATTATGGGGGGAAAAATCGTGCTTTTATTTCCTCGGATAATAATGCGCTAGCTTTCAGAGTGACGGAACACTTTCACCGGGAAAAAACGATCAAATATTCATGACATGGTAAAAGCGCGACACAGTGCCATGCCGTACAGTGTGCTGGCGTTTTCAGAAATTTCTCTCTCTCTCTCCCTCTCCCTCTCCATCACTATCTCCCTCTCTATGTGAACACATGTGCTGGGAAAAGGTATTGGGTAGGGCTATCACGTGATTTCAACTCCATGTCCGTCCTTTTCTAACGCGTGCCTTTCACTGGAGGGGAGAGAGAGAGAAAGAGAGAAAGGAAGAAAAAGAGAGAGGGAGAAAGAGAGGTTGGTGGGAGGGGAAGGGGAGGTAAGGACAGAGATAGAGAGAAAGGAAGAGTGTGAGCGACGATGAGGGAGGGGGGTAAGGAGGAGCGATGGTGGAGAGAGAGAGAGATGGACGGAGGGTGGGTAAGAAAGAGAGGGGTGGAAGGAGAGGGATGGAGTAGCAGAGAGAGAGAGAGAGAGAGAGAGAGAGCGAGAGAGAGAGTTTACGAACTCCTGGACATGCCACTGGTACCGTATCATCATTATGGGGAGAGGTAAGGCCGGCCGGCGACGACGCGATGAGACTGGCCGGATTTGCGGTGCTGTGTGGTTTTGAGCCACAAAGTATATGGCTAAATTAGATTAAAATAGGTATGATCGTATGATGATGCTCGAAATTGTTGCCAGACCTAGGGTTTCGCAGATTCCGTGCTTGGAGATCCCAATGCGTAACGATGTGGAATTGACCGGAGAACGAGATATCATGGCAACGACGATGCCGCATCGCACTCGCCCTGCGTCAGAGGGGGATACGATTGGAGTGCTATACGATACACTAGGAGAGGTTAGGAATGAGGCCCTTGAGGGGTGGGGAAGGAGGAGCAGAGGTGCTTATCTTGTTGCGTGATTGGTGGAGATAATTACGCGTTGGGATATTGTGAAGGGATCGAATATGAATGGCCAAAACCTCGGTTGCCACGTTTTCAGGATCGACTAATACTAAGCGCAAAAGTGCATTCATCAGTGATTGCTATACACAATGATTGTTTCTCATGATGATACGCGCGGAGTGTTTTGATCATTATCTTTGCGGTCTTTCCACACTGAAAAAATAAAAATAGTATTTTAGCATTTAACATGTAGAAAAAGTGTCCGACATGTACTAAATGCTGATTTCACATTATGAAAATGCTGATTTCACATTATGAAAATGCTGATTTAACATTGGAAAATGCTGAAAATGCTGATGTAACATTTTCTAATGTCGAATCAGCATTTTCATAATGTAAAATCAGCATTTAGTACATGTCGGACACTTTTTCTACTTGTTAAATGCGAAATTACCATTTTTATTTTTTCAGTGCGCAGCCTTTTCGTTTCATCAGCATGAATTTATTGAAGTTTCCTAATGACAAACTGTGATGGGAAAAAATCATGTTTTGAATAACTATGAACAAATAACAAATATCATTCGCATTATTCTCGTGTTATTCCTTTTAGTAAATCGAGGTTTTGGCACTATACCAGCATATTCTTCTGTCTTAAGATGGATGACTAATTGTGTTAAAACTTTGATTTTCTAATAGCAATAATAATATGCGAATAGTTTTAGTTAGTTATTCGTGGTTATTCAAAAAATTATTTTTGCCCATCACTGATGACAGAATTAAGACAGAAACAAGGAACATTTTCTCACAGTTTTATTACAATTCTGTGTCCAGATATGCACTCTGATATACCCTCTATAATTCTCTATTGCTACACCTCGTAGGTAATACTGCTACTCTGAACTGTTTAATGTTTAATCTTTAAACATATTTCATTGTCAATTCGTCTATCTAATTGTCTATCTATCTCTTGACTTTCCCATTTGAAGACATGTGTTAGAAACTGATAGCAATTGGGGTCATCACGTGACTTAAACCCCTATCTCGGTCCTTTTCTAACGCACTCATTCAAATGGAAGTATAGCGTAGCGTGGACTTTAGCAACGTTGTAATATGTCCATTTAAAACTATGAAAAAGATCGAACTATCAGTTGTTCGGTAGACACCTTAGCATTCGACCTTTTACACGCGGTTTAAATGGACACATCACTACATTGCCGACTCGCACGCTGCGTCACTGGAGTATAGAGAGACGGACAAATTCCTGTATCCGCCCCATGTCCTCAGCAGTGTTGCCAGATCGAGGCTAAAAAGCCGTATCGTCCCTATTTACATCAATGTAAAACGTACGGCTTTTTCATCCCGATCTGGCAACACTGCTCTTCAGCTAGACTAGGGAAGTTGGCAACCGTGTACGAGGAGAGTTTGAACGGTAATTGGTGAAGAGAAGGAGGGGCCTGTGAGATTAAAAACTATGAGGAGTTACTCTCATTGCAATCAGTGGCTAGTAAAGTGGTACGGAAACCGGAGGCACAGAGAGCGCGGTGCGGAAAAATGAGCCGTTTCAAAATACACAGTTTAGTTTATAATGGATGAGACTTCATTAGATTTTCAGTCATTCGTCCCGACTATGCGCCAATAGCGGTGCGAGACACTGTACGTTGACTATTCGGCCAGGGACGGACTTTATATACACAGACGATTGAGATGAGAGAGGCGTTGCAAGTCACACCTTCGGACGATGTTTATGGAGTGCGTCACCGCTCGTTGCCTTTGTGTGAGAGTGTTATAAAGTGCTCGAGTGGGTGTTTCGCATGTTTCGTGTTTCATGTTTCATCGAGATATGAGTCTGGGAAACTTGAGAGCGCTCGTTGAAAAAAGAAACAGAGAAACGCGACGATCGAGCGGACGCGTTTTGCGATAGCGCTCGAAGAGACGCGAAGCGCGGCGTCTCAATATTCGTGTCTGTCTCTCAGTCATCACACAGTAGAGCTTTTTCCGTTTAATTTTTTTTTTTTTTTTTTATATATATGTAAATTATATATGTATATAAAAAAAATATGTCATGCGTAAGTTGAACTTTTTGCCGTCTTTAAAAGATCATCTGAAAATGACGCAGTCAAACTTAGGTTGCAGTAGGGCAGTTGCAAAGGGTCTGAAATGTTGTGCTTTTTTATGAAGACAATAAAATTACTTGATGAGCTGAGAGCAAAGATGCATTTGGTTTCTAATTAAGTCCCATTGTTCCGGAGATGAGATTTTGGCGCAAAATACATCGTTTTAAACGGGGATTCGGCGTATAGTTACACTACCTACACGATTTTTCGTAACTTTTACTCGTGTGTATCTCCAAAACCGGGACACTTCAGAAAATACCAAAGGCACCAATGTTTTAAGCTCGTCAAGTACCATAATTTTCTTTATGAAAAACACAACATTTCAGACCCTTGCAACTGCCCGATTCAGATACTATCCTTGAGATCTAACTTGACTTGACTTGGTATATGAATGGGAATCCGGAAAAAAGGCTTAAAAAATCCGATTTTTCTGGAGAGCCAAAAACCAAGCCACCTTTGTCCAAAACGGTTAACAAGCTATACTGGAATCATCTTCATGAGATTTGTCTGGCGTCGAAAATTGAGTGTTTTCAAAGCTTCTCTATATTACCAATGTGTTATTCTTACTTGAAAATCCCTTGAAACTTCCTCGAGAAATTTAAATGCGTTTTGGTTCAAGGTACTTTTTTGAATTGCAAATTAAATCTGGAGAAGTCGGAGTTCAGGTCAAGTATATCTTAAGTGAAATCTCTGAACTGCACTTTTATTATCTATTTATTCAAGGTCACTATTGAACTATACAGTCTTGAAATTATTCGAACAAATAAAGTTTTATAATTCTTGGTTCATAAGTGGAATCAGTCCAGAAAAAAAAACAAACAAAAACAAAAACAATAAAATGCACATTTCTCAATTTGTTTTAACTTTGGTGTTCTTTAGCTCTATCTCGACAGAGGGGCATTTGTTGACTTTAAAGTGGTCAGTTTGACAAAGAGGAAACAGTCGCTTTCAATTGATTGACAAGATTGAATCGTTTTCCCTGCTTCAAAGTGATTTGAATGTAATGTGGTGGACCTAACCAAAAAGGCCTATTCAGGGAAAATATCTGATTGTGAGGGTAAAAAGGTATAGCTAATCACTTAACGTAACTGCTTTCTAAAACTATCGATAGCTTCACGTGTCAGTAAAGTTATCTGGACTTAATTCTCTAGTGTTCTTATTCGACTTCCTTATATTAAAATCTGCTATCTTCTGGTTTGTTCACAGGTTAGTTGAAATACGCCTTGGTCCCTGGTGTCCGTAGGTTAAGTTTCATTCAGCTTGGTAAATTGTTTGTCAAACTGATTTGTGACAGGACAGCAAACTTTTTCATCTTTGGAGTAAGTTAATTTTCCCTTGTATTTTGATGTCAATTGATCTGAATCATAACTCACCACTAGTCATGCGGTTGGTTAAATCTTTATACCAGAGTCCATTAATGAACATTTGGTTAAGGAGTACCGATATAACCAGAGCTGCCGTTTTGCGTATAATTAATGCCATTTTTCAATCCACCGATGATGCCGCCGGCTCAGAAAAGATTACAAGGTTCAGTTCAGTGCATATGACTGTAATCATTTGTAATCTTTTCTCAATTGGTGGAGTCGTCAATGGATTTAAAAAAAACTTACGGATTATTTTAATTAATTAACGACGTTTCACCCGATTGAGAAAATATTACAGATTCGAGTACTTTCGTGCATTATAGGCATGCACTGAACTGGTCTGTGTAATCTTTTCTCAACCGGCAGAATCATCGGTGGATTGAAAAATGTCATGAATTGTGCGCAAAACGGCAGCTCTGAAACAACGCTCATGGAGCTCCAGTGGAGTCGAAAAACCAACAATTTTTTCCAAGGTTAATTAATTACTGATACAAATAGATTAACATTGACAAGATAGCAAAGCGACTCCTCTAGTCTACAAGAGTCACCGCTAGATGGTGTCGTCGAATGGAGCTGCCAGTGTTAAATCAGAACACCAATCCATGTTGAGCCGTGTTGAGCCAATCAGAACTGGTAGAGCTCGCGTTTAAAGGCGTAGCGTGCAATTTGGCAACGTTGTAATTTGTCCATTTAAACCCATGTAAAACGTTGAATTCGAATGTGTTCACCGAACACCCAATACTTCGATCTTTTTCATGGGTTTAAATGGACGAACTGCAACGCTGCCAAATTGCACGCTACGTCACTGCTCGCGTCGGTATACTCCCTAACAAAACTTCCATCGAGGGACTCTTCTCAGTACCAGGCTAGGCTACTAATAAAAACTGATGCTATCTCGTTCCTTAGCGTGTAGTTAAATATTCCTACTCAGTTGTGTTCATTTTGCCTATCCCTCTAATGGAAGGCGTTCCATTGAAATTCCGGGAGGTTGATCGAGTCACGAAAACGAGTATACTTGGACGTGATGTTGAATGAGTTAAAAGATACTTACGAGATTGCGTTTTACTCACGAATTATTTCTTTTTTTCTTACATAACGTTGAAAAAATTCATGCAACACGAAACTAACAGAAAAATTCTATTTATCTAAGGCTTTCTTTCAATTTGAAACAAGTCTCCATTCAATCCTGGAGACCACCTCTGACGAAGTATCATCGGCAGATAAAATATGTCTGGCAGTGTTGCCAGATCCTGCGGCTTTTTACATGTGTTCTAGCTTATGGGAAAAGCAGCAAGATCTGGCAACACTGATACCCGGCAATATCTGAAGATTTTTACATGTGTTCTTATGGGAAAATTCACAAGATCTGGCAACACTGATGTCCGGCAAAATCTGAAGATTTTTACAATGTGAGAAGAGTTGGGTTGTCGAGCGTAGATCTTATTGTACTCAGCTCTCATCCATACTTAGTCTGACGTGAGTCTTGACGCCCTTTTCACACAGTAGATAAAAACATACCTTTATTCTAGACTCAAAACATTGTCTCTATTTGCTCTAGAAACAATTTAGTATTCTCAGCAAGAACGGTACTAATTTGCCTGAGTTTAACCCGTTAACTTCACGGAAAGAGGTACAAAGGTGTACCATTTTATGTACCACGGGATTCGATGGAATTTAAATAGATACTTTGCAAAAAATTGAGTGACCCATCAAAATTCTTAGATTATTGTCCTACTTTGAACTCTCTAAAAAATCTTTAATAAAATCAAATCCCAAAATGCGCGCCCGAAAGGGTGAAATTAGTATTTTCAATATTTTTTCAAATGATTTAAATGATTAAGAGGCTTTGATCTCAATTTGTGTGACGTAATACACTTTTTTTTCAATCGGAAAGCGATGGAATATTGCTGCATTTTTTAGAGCATATGAGTATCATGCTCTATTGTATTTTTTTCGGTTTCTGAGTAGCTGGTTTCATTATGGCTCTTTCCATCCTCTCATGTTCAGCGTTCCACGGCTTTGGTTCCTACTTCGATTTTTTATTTATTTCTGTTATTAAGATTGGTTTGAGCGTTCCATGGGAACGGAACGGAATATAAGGCAAACAATCTGAATACTTAGACACTTTTTCCGGTCATCGTGGTTATTTTAGACCAACTGAAACTAACCGAGTCTAATTAATTCCAAGAATTAAATAAAAAAAAAAAAAATTAGACGTAATGTCACCATGCCCAAAAAATGTCTTGTCTCCTTCCACTTTGCGGTGTGCCACAACACGTTTTTCACGTCTCGATGAGTCGAGGATACCGAAGGCTACGTCGCTGTTATGCACATCACCTTTGTCGTTTAAGATGTTTGTTTCGCATTTCTGCGATAAAATTTCCTCGAAAAGAGGGTTGGCTGACGGTACGTAATTTAGGTCAACAATCCAGCTAGGAAAGGATTATTGCGTGTCATGGACGAAATTATTGATGCTCGGCTCTCACGATTTTTAAAGCCCGTATCTCCGGTTTACTGTATGACGTCTTACCATTGATTCGACATCTTATATAATTCATACACTGATCACTGTAAAGTCCTCTCAATGTATAGACTTTAACGAATTCGTCATACTTACTTATCTTTTCACGACAAAATCTTGCAAGAGGTCCATCTCAAGGTCATTCAAATCAGACTTGAAAACGTTAGAAAAGAGAAAAGTATCGTTTTATTTCGCTGATATGTGGCAACACTGTGTATAACTCTTACTCACAATCAGTCACGAATACCTTGTAAAATAAGATTGGGCGCCAGCGCAGCGCCGAGAATTGAAGCCGACATGGTGATCGACAGGTTAAGGAAGCTAGGGGGTGGGGGTACATGAACCAATATGGCTGTTGCACAATTTTGCTAGAATCAATTTAATATTTGATTCTGGTGTAAAAACCTCAAAAAATAACGATGACAGCACTAAAAACTTCCGAATTCCACTCCTAAACTCAATAAATGCTTTTATTTGCGCGAGCGTAATGGTGGCTGAAGGCAGTAATAATGGGAGATCCCCAACAAGTAAGACTGTAACTCCATCAAGAAGTGACCAATAAGAGACGACTTTTATTTGACACCGGTGTCACTAGATGTCACGGTACCATTCATCGGATGTGGATCGCTACTCTGATGACGAATTACTCTTTGAATCATCCTTGTCAGCATAGAGAGAGTGCCGAAAGTAAGATAGGAATCTCCCATTATTAATGCTCTCAGCTACCATTACCCTCGATCCAATATAAGCATTTATTGGGTTTAGGAGTGAATTTCGGAAGTTTTCAGTGCTGCCATCGTTACTTTTTGAGGGTTTTACACCAAAATCGACTGTTAAATCGCTTATAGCAAAAGTGTGCAACATTTCAGACCCTTGCAACTGCTCCATTACAAGTTTTGATTTAAGGTTGAAAAAGTGAGGCAAATAAACGGCAGATTTAGATTGCTCCCGCTGTCACACTTTGAGATATGACTAATAACACTGTATCACTATATCAGCCTCTCAGAGTGGCGGCTCGTGAAATGCGATTAATCGATGTTTACTCTATTTAAAACTATAGAAAATTATCGATCGTCAAGGGGTGCAATTGAACCCTCGAGAAATCGATACTTTTCCATAGTTTTAAATAGAGAGGACATCGATATACACGAGCTGCCACTGCAGCATTTTTTGCCTGCGATTCCTACAACTTACTGTGCGCCGGACGTTTATTGTGCAGACGAACACAAGATTGAGGAAGGGATGGCGCGGTGAGTTGTGTTTTCGTCGCAAATGCATCCCCGCGATAGCTGCATGTGACCCTGCGAATCCTGAGAATATTTACCAAAGCCAAGTGTACTCTGCCTTTGGCTAGGCGCGGTATAAAGTGATGGCGGGAGGATAGGGATAGGAGTGGAGAGATTACAGCGAGACTAGTTCAAAGGACTGATTTTTACTCCTTGGCTATGTCCCTTCGCCCCCTCCTCTCCGCCACCCTGTTTCCAGTCCCTTTGCCCTCCCCACTCTCCTCTTCTCATGGACGGACGAACAGGGATGGCTCCCAAATGAAAAGTAATTTCATTTGTACTCCATCAAAGGAACAGCCGGGTGTAATGGCTCCGAGCTTCCGTTATCCTTCGCGGATCTCGGACGGAACTTATGATTTCGCTTGGTTGACCGAAAAATGTCGCCGCGTTTCTCCTTTTCTAACGCGAGACCCTGACCCAATTATAGTTAAAAAGAATGATCGTGCAGAGAGAATTATTTTTTTAATCCAAGGTGTATTTTATTTGTGTTAAAGAAACTGCACTGTGAAATATTGACTAAAGGGAAATTTCTTTAACCCAAAAAAAATGTCTGCAGCTAAAGTAAAAGATTCCTTGTCGTGACATAGTGATTCTTCAGCATGTAATCAGAACTTACTTCGCGCTAGAAAAACTGTCACAATGGGGCCCTTGCAAACTTTTGCTTTAAGCAAATAAATGGTCTAATCTGATGTAATAACCAGCAAAAATCACGAAAATCACACCGAAAAAGTCTAAAACTCAGTAATAAACTCACATAACTGCTTTAACGGCAAGATAGTAATGGCATTTCAACGCAGGCATCATGGGAGATTCCTATCCAATCTGTCATTTTCTCCAGGGAAACACAGAGATATGGCTCAAATTTGATAGGAATTTTGCATGATACCAGCGTTGCTCCGCCATTTAGCCCGATTCTGAGAGTGAATATGGGGCTCTTGCAAACTTTTGCTATAAGCAAAGAAGTAGTCCAATATTATGTAACGACCGTCGGAAATCACGAAAATCACACTAAGAATGTCTAAAATCCAGTAATAAACTCACATAACTACTATAACGGCAAGATCCTAATGGCAGTTTAACGCAGGTATCATGGGAAATTCCTGTCTATTATGTCACTTTCTCTACGGAAACACAGAGATATGTCTCAATTTAGATAGGAATCTCCCGCATGGTACCTGCGTCTCTCCACCATTTAGCCCGATTCTGAGAGTGAATTTCGTGATTTTTCAGTGTGCTCATCGTCATTTTTACAGGTTTTCATGCAAGAACCAACTCTTCAATCCCTCTTCAACTCTTCAATCTTGCAAAAGTTTGCAAGAGCCCCATTAAACGTGTTCCCTTGTTTTTAAAGAAGTGATTTCTCTCAGTGCGGCATTCGCTTGGACGAATACGGTCAAAATGTTTACTATTGAGCAAGAAAAATCGTTTCATTTCGGCGACTGGCAAAACAAAGGAAAAGAAGGAGAAGTATTAACTTGTTTAAACAAATCGAGCCTTTATGATAAATGTCTATAACAGTGTTGCCAGATTGGGGTGAAAAAGCCGTATGTTTTACATTGATTTAAATGGGGACGATACGGCTTTTGACCCTCGATCTGGCAACACTGGTCTATAACAGCTTTCTATCATGGCTGCCTCCATGCTGCCTCAGTATATCACGTCCCACAAATCCTCTCTATTGGTATAGCTTGTTGGTCACCGTAGGTTCATATCGTTTTTCATCAACAAATTTCACTTGAATAAGAACGTGATAGTTCAGAGCAACTATCCGTACGTTTTGGAGTTGGAATTGCGTCTCCCCATATTGAAGGAACTTGACGTGGCCTAAGGCCGGAGCTGGCGCAGTGCCTTCGTGACCGCAGTTAGTCTTTTCACGCTGTTTGTCGCGTTTGGATTTAGCCTAAGAGGCTTCGATAATAGAAGAAAGAAGAAAAGCCCCTTTGAGCTTTGTTGGCTTTTGTTTTTAATAGTAACTTAATGTTCATCCAGCCATTGCCTTCTTTAGAACATCGGTAAATTTTTTCTTTTTCTTTTTTTGTCAGCACTTTAGTCAACGCGAAGTGGCAAGACGGCTCTCATAAAAAATCGATAGTATATCTTATCTATTGCGAGACAATTTTACTTGGTTTTTAAAACCCATAAATGCCCTCATGGTCTTTGACAGCCTCTCTTTGTTGTGTTTCTTTTGGACCATGCAAGTACATATGTTTTTTTTTTCTCTCCGAAAAAAATTAAATGTTTCTGAAAAACTATTTTGCGATATTATGACACAGTTCTAATCTTGACGGACGAAAGAATTTTGAGTATTATATATATATTTTTTTTGCTTTTAGATAGGCGTTTTCGAGAAATGCTCCTGAACATTTCAATTTTCTATTAAACCAAAATAATTCCGAGCTTTCTCACTTTTCATTTCTTTAGCTTTGAGATCGAGATCATTCTTAGAGAACGAGCCGCAGACGCCTTAACATGTCAAACATTTTTGAAACTAAGGAATGTCAAGTATAACTTCTTCATTTTTTAGCTCTGAGACATATAGGCTTTTTTTTTTTTTTGAAAGACACGCAGGTATCTGACAATTTAAGAAACTTCTGAAACCAAAAAGATTCCGAGATATCCTAAATTCTTAATTTTTTCAACACTTCTCGAGCTCCGGAACCAACTACATTCAAGTTATCTCACTTTTTCATTGGTATGTTTGAAGAAGACACCGTAGAATTTCAAGCACTTCTGAACATATATAAAACAAAAGTAAACAAATAAATAAATAAAAATTCCAATGGTAGTAGCACTTGTCAAAGAAACGAGAAGTTATATCCACATTATGTCAGGAGCCTCGGTGGTGGCTCGTACAATTTGGCAACAGTGTTTTCTCTCCATTTGGCTCAATATAAAACGATCGATTGATGATGAACTATCAAATTGATTGTTTTACATAGAATCAAATGGAGGGAAAACATTGTTGCAAAATGTAATGAGCCACGTTTCATGCGTCGTCGTCTACATTCTTTCCCTCCATACTCATTCATGAGTTTTGTGTAAGACTGCGATGTTATTAATGAACAATTTATTAATACAACGGAACTGAAAAATAATTTAAAATTGTTAAGATAAATTTGTGACGCGGACCCAAAAGAAACGTGGAACTGGGTAAACAAACACCCCCCTATCTCTTTCTCGACGCTAACCAGCTTTTAGCCCTATAAATCTCCCGCAACACGCAGTAACTCAAAATGAATTATATTATCCTCCGCTTATTTATTTTACCATGTTTAGAAACATTTCTCATCCGACCTTTCAGGGTTTACCGCGCGATTTATATCCTGGGTCCGCGGGTTCGAAGATTCAAGAACCATTAGCGTAGTGGCGAAAAACATAATTAGACATTAAGTTTTATCGGATGAAATAGTTTGATTCGAAAATCCTTGGTTTCGCGATCGGAATCAATGAATGAGGTTTATGGAGAATCACTGGCGCAACCAGGATAGCTTCCATCTCTCTCATTTCCCATTTGAATGTATGAGTAGGAAAAGGACAGAAGGAGGGGGTTTTATCCCCTTGTCCATTCTTGTCTAACATACGTTTCTTAATGGAGAAAAGAGAGAGATGAAGAAACTCTCGGTGCGCTACTGTGGAGAATTAATGACGTCCTATAGCTCAGCTCTAATTTATTTTCGAATAAGGTTTTTTTTCTCCCTCCCATGTCTTATTTTCAAGTATGGGATAGTCATATTTTTACCTGATCTTCTTGTTATCTAGTTTACGCTTTGACCATTTCGCACTGAAAAAGAAGCGATAGTCATATTTTCAGAAGAGCAAAAGCAAAACAAACAAAAAACGGAAAATTGGACTTGAATAATCTCTTAATCATTTCAATTAGATCAGTAGAACACCCTCTACAATAAACAAACCGACAATTTAATCAATTTTGTTTTATATTTTTACCTGATCTCCTTGTTATCTAGTTTCGGCTGTTGCCATTTCGCATCGAAAAATTCGCGATAGTTATATTTTCAGAAGAGCAAAAGCAAAACAAACGAAAAACGAAAAATTGGACTTGAATAATCTCTTAATCATTTCAATTAGATCAGTAGAACACCCTCTACAATAAACAAACCGACAATTTAATCAATTTTGTTTTATATTTTTACCTGATCTCCTTGTTATCTAGTTTCGGCTGTTGCCATTTCGCATTGAAAAATTCGCGATAGTTATATTTTCAGAAGAGAGCAAAAGCAAAACAAACGAAAAACGAAAAATTGGACTTGAATAATCTCTTAATCATTTCAATTAGATCAGTAGAACACCCTCTACAATAAACAAACCGACAATTTAATCAATTTTGTTTTCTGACCAGCTCCTACCCTTAATCCTTTCCGTCACAGTGTCCCATAAGGGACGACATTTCACAAGGAGCCTTATATGGAAATTCGGAAAAATTGACTCACACATGAAATCATATTAGAAAAATTTGTTCAATTTAATGGTATAGGTTTTAGACTATAGTGACACTTCTTTCATAATTCATGACAGAGAGGGTTAAGACCATAAGATGAGAATAGCGTTAATGCAGGTGTCACACATATTTTGCAAAGGAATGACCCCAGTGCGAAAAGCAAGAGGACCGAAATACGAGAAAGTCAAAATAAACGTATTCCACAGAGGCCTCGTTCATAAACCCGACAAGTCACCTTTCAGAGATTTTCATTTGCGCGTGACTGCGTTGATCGACTGAACGTAAATCCGCGTTGTACATGTACACCCAAGCCAGGTATTAACTCCCAATAACGTTGCACCTAGGACACTGTACACTTTAAATTCCGCCACGTGCAGGCCACACGGTCAGGTCGGGATTTGGCAATTGGCAATATTGTCAGTTGTAATGATCCTTTAGCCTGATATAATCCCTGACATTTGTGCGGTACTCACGAAGGCCTGTTAGTCCATTGAAGGGTGCGGCGCACAGTTAACCATATACAGGGTGTTTCAATCAGAGCTACCGATGCCGTTTTGCGTTTAATTAAAATCGCATTTTTCAATTCACCGATGATTCCAACGGTTGAAAAAATATTACACAGTTTCAGAGACAATATATAATAGAGAAAGTTACGTTATTTTCACAAAAAGATATTGATACTTGAACGCTTTCTGAAGCTATTAACAAGATAAATGTTCTCGTCCGGAAAAATCGGTGGCTTCATTTACCTTTGTGCGATGCCGTGGCTTGGTCAAATGGTCAGCGCAACGACAAGGGCAATCTGGGGGATTGAACTAGGCAGAGCTGCCGATTTGCGTAGATTTAATGATAGTTTTAAATTCACTGACAAATGATTGATTCCACCGTCGGAGAAAAGATTAAATAGTTCAATTCAGTATTTGATTGTATAATGCACCAAAATACTCTGACCTGTTATCTTTACTCAATTGGTGGATACGCCATTAATTAATTAAAATATACCGGTTGAGAAAAGATAAAAGACGCTAGTGTTTTAGTGCATTCTAGTCATACACTGAACTAAACTCTGTAATCTTTTCTCGACCGGTGGAATCTTCGGTGAATTTCAAAATGACATTAAATCTACGCAAATCGGCAGCTCTGCTCTGGATCTAGGGCCTGGGCATTTAAATTAGATCCATATACCGCAGGCGCAAACACTTAAACACCCCTATCATCCTTTATATCCTGTCTATATCTAATCCACACTCCCTTCAGGTAATTTTCACCCTCCTTTTTTCAGAAACATTGCGCCATCTCGTAAAAATAGTGAATAAACGACAATTTTGAAACAAACATTATTGACACTAAAATTGAGGGATTAGAATTCATAATTTGATTGCTTTTGATTCCATTGCAACAACGCAGAAACATTTCTCTCTTTTCACCTCGAAAAAGAAAGAAAAACGTTGAAAAGTGAGGCTTTGCCACTTTGGCACGAAAAACGAGAAAATGTGGTAAATTTTGGATGGACTTTGCTAACCACTAGAGACCAATCCGCGTATACCACCAGTTGAGAACCGCTGATCCAAACTCCGAAGGTCGAATTAAAAGGTTTCCTGCAAACATCCAAAAGTTCGACTATTTTCGTGAGTTTAAATGGGGCAAAGCGCAGAGTCGTCAGCTTTGCACAGAATGGCATTATTGTTGACGGTTGCAGTCAGCTTGCGGGAGTCTCGGATGGAGTATATCTGAGTGGTCAGCGTCTGCGTCCCAACTATACAGAGGGGGCTGTCACTATGGTTTAATTTAGAGCTAAACGAGGAAGTTGGCGGCCACCGCAGGCTATCGGCCGGTGAAACGTCCCGAGTTCCCTCTATTGTCCGCATACTTGTAGAGCGGGATCTTCAATAGTTGGCGAGGAGGTGCTATGTGACAATGCGAGTCATTAAACCTCCATCCCATTGCAAGATAAATTGCTGGAGTAGCACCGAGATCAATTTTTCGGGAACGCGTACGAATGACCCACAAACTTTGCAAGGACGATGGCGCGGGTTTTGTAGTCCGCCAAGGCTGCCAATGGAGCTCTTGCAAACTTTTGCTGTGAGCAAATGAATAGTCCAATCTGATGCAAAAACCAGCAAAAATTGCGAAAATCACTCTAAAAAAGTCTAAAGCTCAGAAGAAAAACTCATATAGCTGTTATAACGACAAGTTCGTAATGGAGCTTCAACGCAGGTATCATGGGAGATTCCTGTCTATTATGTCACTTTCTCTACATAAACACAGAGATACGTCTCAATTTAGATAGGAATCTCCCATGAAACCTGCGTTTCTCCGCCACTAAGCCCAATTCTGAGAGTAAATTTTGTGATTTTTCAGTGTACTCATCGTCATTTTTACAGGTGTTTATGCAAGAATCAACTCGTCAATCCTCTGTAGCAAAAGTTTGCAAGAGTCCCATTGCGTGTATTTCCATCGGTCCCACCAGTTCCATCGGTTCTACCGGTTCCATCGGTCACATCCAGTTCCACTGGTCCTAAAAAAAAAATACTACCGACAATGAGTGCAATCGAATGGTATGGAGACTGATGGTCTGATGCTGATCTGCGACCCGAAATTGATTTTAGGAATCGGTTTCAGTTGAGGTTCTGGTCCTTGCTTTAATTTTGGTCTGGCTCTAGTTCATTCCAAAATGTAGGTTAGTGTTATACCGGGTACAGTTGTAGCATCCGTTACATTTAGAAACTGTGATGTTTGACGTTAAAACTTAAAACTTGATTTTTTTCAGCGATGACCAAGGTAAGAGGTCACTATCCTTACTTGCCAGCTTCGCTGCTGTGAAGTTGTCAGTTATCATTTTTCAAATGAAAATAACTGTTTCAAAAAGAAACCAATGATACATTTCACCCGGAATGATCAAAATTTTGATTGAATTTTTGGATCCAAAAAAATTTCAACAAATTTTGAATGATTAAAACTTTGAAATTTGTTGATTCCATTGAAACGTCAACATTTTTTGGTTGATCAAATTGTATGATCCGTTATGATTCCAGACTGTCAACCGAGGGATTTTAATAACTTTCACCAGAAAGCTTTCCCATCCGAATCTGGTCTCCGTACCAGAATTCTTTCCAAAATTTCAAGAGCTATGGCACCAATAACAGACTTGTGGTAAGGGCCATGGGCGGCGCGTGGGGTCAAAAAGTGGGGGGCTGAAAATCAACAGCTTTTTTTTCTTTCTTTCTTTCTTTCTTCACCTTTTTCACAATAACGTTTGACGCAGGCGGGGGGGGGGGGGTAAATAACCTTTTTTTCTTCTTTTTCTCTTTTTCTCTTTTTCTTTCTTTTTCCTTTTTCCTTTTTTCCCCTTTTTTTCTCGAAACAAACATTTTTTTAGCCCCTCGTTCCCAAAAAAGTGGGGGGGGGGGCTATAGCCTCAATAGCCCCTTATACGCGCCGCCTATGGTAAGGGCACCATCTATTCTAAGCCAATCAGATTCCTGAATTTAAAAGTTTCCCCGCTCATCATTAAAACACTTCTTAGACGTCGCCGTCACGTGATTTGTTTGTACTATTTGCAAATTGATGTTTATTGAACTCAAAGGTCATAATACTTGTGATCCCTCCGACTGAATTAATTCGTATAACACCCTTAGGATCGTAAACAAAATAACCGCGGCATCGTAGTATTTCGCTTTTACGACCAAGATCCGATTTTGACTCAACGCTGCCTCCTAATCAGAGAACGAAGGGGATGATGGGAGACGGGGGGTGGGGGGGGGGGTCTGATACCGACGTGATCTCATCCAAGATGCAGTAAAGCTCGGAATCAGAGAGTATCGCTTGACTGCATTATAAAGAGGCGAGTCTGAGATTATTTGAGGATAGAATCCGAAAGTGAACCGAAACGCACCCAACATGGTAAGCGCGGAGAGCTGTCTTGTTGACTCTAAAAAGCGTAATCAAGGAGTAAGGATTCTCTCTTACGGGCTATAAAACGAATTAAAGTTAGTACCCGAAAGGTTTATTGAGACCATAAAAACGTCCGATTAAATCACATGGCAGATAAGGAAAAGAGATTGGTTCGAGGGGGGGGGGTGTATTTGCGCTCTGTGATGATTTTGATGCTTTGGAAAACGAGCGGCTCTATATAACACTGTCACAGTCGACATCAAATTTCCGCGAAACTTGACAATTTTTTTATTTTTTTTTTCAATTTCACCTCATTTGATTACCTACATAACTATGACGTTTGAATAATTAATGAAATTTGTTTTGCCGGAGACAGCACGGGCGAAGCTGTTCGAAGCTGCGGGCTGATTATGAAGTTTCGTCTCGTGTAATCGTACGGAGGCGCTATCGAGTGATGTGTGTTATTTTTATGGGTGTTTTCATTACGATGGGTTCCATTCCGATCAAAACCCTTGAATTTCTACAATGTGTTCAAGATAGCTCTGGGGTCATCGCTGGATTTCCGCAGAGATGGAAGGGTTGCTATTTATTGAAATGACTCCACCCGCAAGATTAACACGTAATTGATCATCACGATATACAATCGTCTATAATGATTGCGATGTATCGATGGACCTAGCTGTTCCGTGAAAAGCAATCTACCGTTGTATTTTTCCCATTTACATCCTTGCAAAAATATCGATTTTTACAGGGCTCGATTCCACCCTCTGAGAAGTTTCGGTTGTTATCGATTTATATAGCCACCTGTGATGAACCATCAAGAAACAAAGTAACGCACGTAAATCAACAAAAATCAGCTTTAACCTTTTAAGGACCAAGTTAGTTCAAGAGAACACCACTCATCCGTTTCTACAGGGAAGGTAGTCAACTGTTCGTATTTGATGGAGTTGGAATTGCCTATACGACGAATTTAAGGCGCCGGACGAGATCTTATCTATTGCAGTGTTTTCATCTATATTTGCGTTTATCCAAAATGAAGACGAAATCAATGTGAAATTGACTATAGAGGAGAAAAACGAGAATACTCGGGCTTGGCCCATAAAGGGTTAAACCATCTGGGTCGTTTGATGCAATCACTCATAAAACCGTCCAATCGGCGATCTAAATTAACTATTCAGACCAGCAAAACGATTTAGTCACGGCTCACTCTCGAAAACAGTCATCTGCGCAAAGATTCTCGAAACAATGAGCTTAATGCATGACGAGCCGGAAGCCTCAAAACATCATTAGGTTCCAACCTTACGATTATGTCTGTGTTCCCCGCGTTTATGTCCCGGCCCAGGCTAGCAAGTTCGGAGCCCCCTAACGAGCGTTGAAGAGTTTATAATGTGCAAATGATGATAACTTATACGTTTAACTTAAACTTGTTTTCAGTATCTACATCTACAAGCTTCTACACACAGTTTGCTCTAACTATATATACGAGTATATACATATATATAACCTCTGGCTCTCCTTCTCCTGTCCGAACTCAACGCTACCCAAAGCTTAATGCTCTGCGCTCTGTTGCATGCGTTTGTGGCGGCGAGAATGTCTGCTGATGTTTTGACAACGAGCTGTAGCAACATAGCCAAAGGGATCGTCGGACCAGTGTTGCTATTTTTAGCGGGAAATTCAAAAACTTTATTTTGCGTTGTATGGGAAAATGTGTGTTGATTGATACGCGAAACGGCAGCCCTGTGTTGAGCAATGTTTATACATGTCTCATTAGTTCAATTGAAGCTATTGTGGAGCCAGGTGGTTTGTTTGCTTTCTTGTTTTTTTAACCTCAAAGTGTATAAATTGCGTTAAATTCGCAACTGACATTGGTTTAAAATGAAAATATAAGTGATGAAAAGGGACTTCAACTGGATTGACTCGGCAATAATAGATTTCAAACACGTGTTTTACGTGTTAGGCCCCGTTCCGATGCCAATAAGCGTTTCAAGGCAATTAATTGCTAGCAACTCGGAAGGAAACTTGCAATGGGTATGTTGCATACTTTTGCTACATCAATATGACACATTGTTTCTAACGTAAAATTCGGCGAAAATAACGATGCGCACATTAAAAACTTTAAAAATCCACTCATTAACTCAGAAAATACCTTCCATTTCAAACAACCCGCGCTATACTAGACACTATATCACCGACACAATATAACTATACATAGATGGAACCATCTCGTTTATGTAAACATGAACAGAACTTACAAACATTAGAATGTTTCGTTTAGATGCGTACATTTCTTATATTATTTTGTAATCTTTGATAAACCGAAAAGACCAGACAGCAAATGCAGCCAATAGTTCATGTATTTAGAAGGGAATTCCATCATTTTGTAGTTACGATGTTGTTTACTTACACACGGTGGTTCCGTGTATGTAATAGTATACCGGTGCAAATAGTGTCTAGTGTAGCGCGGGCGGTTTGACATTGAAGTGATTTCCTGAGTTAATGAGAGGATTTCGAATTTTTCTAATGTGCGCATCGTTATTTTCGCCGAATTTTACATAAGAATCGAGGTTCTGTTTTTCTGTAGCAAAAGTATGCAACAGACCCATTGATCAGTTCTCATTTTTATTCTGATCTTTCCCTTTTGACTTACTGTAAAATATAGTAGTTTTTATGGAAACCTGGCAACACGCCTCAAAACAGTTTTTGTTTTTGTATCGCCAATGCCTTACTGAAAGTGATCATTATTGGTTACAACCAGGGCTGCCGTTTTGCGTATAATCAATGCTATTTTTTTGTTCATTGATGATTCCACTGGTTGAGGAAAGATTACACAGTTCAGCTCAGTGTAAGACTGTAATGAACTAAAAGACTCGCATCTGTAATCTATTCTCAACCGCTGGAGTCGTCGATGACTTTTAAAAACTTGCGGATATTTTAATTAATTAACAGCGTTTCCACCGATTGAGGAAAGATTACAGATGCGAGTATTTTCGTGCATTACAGCCATACACTGAGCTGAACTGTGTAATCTTTTCTCAACCGGTGGAATCATCGGTGGATAGAAAAATAGTATTGATTATACACAAAACGGCAGCCCTGGTTAAAACTCCGATGTTTCCGGTTTCATTTTTTGACCATTCAGAAAAACATTCCCGTTCAGAAGTCCATTCGATCTCCGCTTCAATATGATTTTTCCCCTATTTTCATTCCGGAAGCAAGAAAGTTTTGAATGTCAGCAGAAGTTTTTTTGTTTCTCCTCTCTTTACTGACGCGACGTGTGTGTTGCGTGAATGCCTTCGACACAGTCAATGCTTATCACCGTGAGGAGAACGTTTTTTCTGTTTTTTCCTCTCATCCCTCGACTCAATACAGATCCAAAAAGGTGAAAAGATGACAAAAGGCGGGGGGAGGCCCAGGACCTAGTTACCGAGCCCCCTGATGTTTCTCAAACTGCATCATATAAAGATCACGTGACGACTTTTGACGTGCGCTTTTCTACGAGTCGGAAGCAGAGACAATTATAATATTCATGAAAACCTGATTTCATATTCTCACTCGTCGTTTGCCAGAGCATGGAGAAGTAAGCATCAATTTAATCCCCCCGTACCCCTCCCCTACCCCTCCCCTACCCTTCTCCCCTATCGCCCTTTATTCTCTTTCTTTCATCCCCCCCTCACTCCTTTGCGCGGGAACGTCAACTGAACTGTGTTTGTTCACCTCGCGATAAAGGCCGTTTACAGGAGTTTACGCGTGTCAAATTTATTCGGATCGTCAATGAGAAAAGACAGGGCTCTTGAATTCTGTCCCAGTTTTGGAAGTTGGGAGAAAACAAAAGTGTCAGAAGTTTTGGCTTCTTCTCTGGTGAGAATTTTCCCCCCCCCCCTTTTTTATACGGTTCGAAAGGCTCTGTATCTTTCCTCGAAGTCTGAATTTTTTATCCGACAACTGTATTTTCCCGAAGCATATTTCAACAGTCAATCCCGTCAAACACCGAGCGACCGAGCCTCTAACGTGTATGTATACTACTGACGACAGAAAGATTGTGACAGTGTCACACATCTTATTTTTACTGTCTCAGCTTCGGCGGCAGCTCATCCCGGCCAATTTTGGGCAACCATTCTTTTTTTCCGTTCAAATCAGTGCTGCTAATCAAATCAAATTTAATCTGGAGGCGACTCCCAGACTCCCTTGAATATTCTGGGGGGTGATCTCAAGACAATTTAGTATTCTTAGCATTCAAATGCAATATTAATATTCACCTATTTTGATTTTTAAAATGGTCTTAAGGGTTGAATATTGTAACGGTAAATGGTTTATTTTTTAGTTGGCTGGTTGTTGATTGTTTTTGCCAATTTTCATCAAAATTAACCGAGCTATAAGTGAATTATTCCAATTTTTCCCTATTTTGTTTACCAATTTTTCCATTGATTTCAATGAAAACAATTTTTCACCCATATATCTAACCTAAAAATTAAAATTTAAAACAAAATTACTGAGAGAAGACTCTCTGAGAAATGTTTAAAACAGTCTTTCTGGGATATTTGAATGCATTTGGATCAATGGTTCAATAGTTATGTGAGGATTCAGACAGAGACATAGAGACTTTTGGTCGTAAAAAGTAAACTATCAGCTTGCAGAAGCGCATTATACGGATCAAGTCAGCATTTTTGACTAGGTGTATAGAGCTAGAGGAAATCATCAAGTATCGTCACAGATCTTGAACGGCGTTCTCTACAATTTATCGGTGATTCAACTACACTGAGAGAAATCACTTCTTTAAAAACAAGGAAAGACGTTTATTTGTGACAGTTTTCCTTGCGCGAAGTATAGTTCTGATTGCACGAAGGAAAAGCACTGTCACAGCAAAGGAATCTTTTACTTGTAGCATCAGGCATTTTCCTTTGGTTAAAGGAATTTCCCCTTAGTCAATATTTCATTGTGCAATTATTTAACACAAACGAAATACACCTTGGATTAAAAAAAGTATTCTCTCAGTGTAGTTTTTATAAAAAATAACAAACAAATAAACGAAACAAAAAACAAAAAACCCAACCCCGCGTCTAAAACGATCCCATTTTGTCACAATTGAGAAATAGGATGGTTGATTTTAACGAAAGTCCCTCTCTAAAGAGTGCCACATATTGAAGCGAATTGACGCACGTATATATCACTGTAGTAAATAACTTTCGGATAGCTCCGGCTTAACTTCGAGTAAAGTGAAATAGGTGAGTGCTTACAAGTTGAAAAAAATAAATTTTATCTTTATATTCGACTCTAAAATGCGAGTAGGGCCGGGTACACGAACACGGTACAGTGAGGCAGAAGGCAGGGCTAGGATTCTCGAGTTTGGAGCGTTGAAGTTTGATATCAAAGTTAGCTAGTAAAAGCGAAAACTGTAAAAGTCTGAGTGAAGAAGAAGAAGACTAAAAATGAAAGCAACTGAAGCGTGAGTTGGTAGGTAAATAAACTGGGAGGTAAAAGAAGACACAGCCGAAACTTTCGGAACGTAAAAATTCAAGCAAGGATTTGGAAATAAAATTCATATTTAAAAGAGCCTCGGAGGTAAAGGATAGGCTGTTGAGGGGAGGGAGAAGAAGGAGGAAGAGAAGGGGAAGAGGGGCGTGGTTGGGGAGAAGGAGAGGAGGGGAAGTTGGAAAGACTCGATGTGGATACAAGGTAAGGGTAAATAAAGTTTGATCATGCGTGTATGAATTGACGCCTGTCTACGTATGTGTGAGGGTGTGTGCGTATTGAATCGGTTCGAGCGAAGAAAAAATAAGGAGCATTGTAAAAACAGTGGAAGACAAGCATAGGTCTTCTTTGCGACATAACTGTCCGCGAAAAGCACCAAACATCAGGGTTTTTTTTCACTAAGTTCTAATGTATTCCAATGATTTCTTACCCTGGGTAAAAATAATCAGCTAAATATCACCATGTTGATAGTTAGCATCAGATTTGAGACTTGACATCATCATGACGTCAACAAAGATTATGCTGATATGTTCATATTGTTGACATCATAATGACGTCATGATGATGTCAAGTCTCAAATCTGATGCTGTCAACATGATGATGTCAAATCGATAAATCTTATGCTAACTGTCAACATGCTGATTATTTTTACCAGGGTGAGGTGGCTGAAAGCACAGTCTCTAGCCGTGATTGCTCGTGCATGATTAACAATTCTAACCGAATGCAAAAGTTTCGATTATTTGAAGCTTCAATGAAACCGCCAGAGAATCAATACTTTTCCATAGGTTCAAATGGAGGAGATGTCGGCTTATCGCGGTTTGAGCTCCAACTGAGGATTTTCTGCATAGTCTGGCAACAATGATCCGTGATCGCTGTCGTGGGAATACGGAACAGATCAAGAGAAGTAGAGGAAGGAAGATAAAGAGAAAGAGAGTAGTAAAGAGAGGGAGAGAAAGAGAGAGGGAGAGGGAGAGAGAGAGAGAGAGTGAGAGAGAGAGTAGAAAGAGAGGAAGATAAGAGGAAACAGAGAGAGAAAAAAAGAGAGAAAAAAAAGAGAGAGAGAGAGAGAGAGAGAGAGAGAGAGAGAGAGAGAGAGAGAAGAGAGAGAAGAGAGAGAGAGAGAGAGAGAGAGAGAGAGAGAGAGAGGAGAGAGAGAGAGAGAGTGCTGGTCAAGCTAAACTTGACAATGACGCACTCTGAGGAGTTGACCCAGACTGTTTATCTATTACTTCGGGCGAAGATTTATTTCGACAGACGTGCAGGGGTCGCGCATCCACGTTTTAATTTGTCTCTGCTTTTCGGCCCGAACCCCTTCTTCTTTTTGAATACACTTTGACGATGCCATCGTGTCTCGTCTCGTTACGTCGCTCAGTGGATTGGATTGTGGATTTTTGAGGACACTGACGGTTTTTGTTTCTCTGCTTGCGAAACGTATATTTAAGGGAAGTCGGCGCATAAAAAAATATCAGGCGACTCCTGGAATCGATCCACCGAGTCTACACTTAAAAAAAAAAAACAAATTAGGTGATTTAACAGTCTATTTTTTAAAAATGGTGATTTCAAGCACATTTGTTGATTTAACTAACAATTTTGTTGAATTTACAATCAAATTTGTTAAATGAACACGGAAAAAAACTACGGTGAAAATAACCACACGGATACCTGATTTTGGCACCTGCTAGATGTTATTGTAATGTTAACCAGAAGTATACTACGTTTTGACTAGGTACTAGGTGATGTTACCTGATTGCATGTCGAATTGACTCAAAGTATCGGTAAATGTGCCATACTTCTGGTCAAGTTTACCATAACATCTAGCAGGTGCCAAAATCAGGTATCCGTATGGTTATTTTCACCAATCTTTTTTTTTCCGTGAACAATCCAAAAAGGCAAATCAACAATCTGGATTGTTGCTTTAAAAAATCGGATTGTAAAATCAACAAAATGGTTTGTTGAATCAACAAATGCGTTTGTACTCACCATTTTTAACAAAAAGACTGTTGAATTACCATAATTTTTTCTCAGTCTACCGATTTTACCCTAGAATCGACCCTTCAAAACTCTTCAGAAAAAGTTTGCTACCGAACGACCCATTTTTGTTTTTGGTCATAAAATGGCCGTGTCCAGAAAATTCCACGCGTCTAACCCATTGTGTTGCGGGAGGAGCAAAGGCTCTACCAATTTGAGAGGAAAACAAACTCGGAAGCCCAAGTGAACTTCTCCCACCGCTATGCCACACTGTGGATCGTCCCCATGGTAAGCAGCGGACATAGGGCCAAAAATCAGAGTGTTGCTATAGCATATTTTGGGGCATTTTTCTTTCATTTAGGGTACCTACATTAGCAAAATGCCATGAAATGGTCTAGGAAATGATTTTGGAGGCTCAGGAAACAGGTTAATGCAAAAGTTTGTCACTTCATTATTTTGTGTGTGAAATTTCGAAGTGAATTTCGCACATTTACCGTAGCTTTACGTCTAAACCTCGCTTCAATTTCAAATCAATGCTATTTCTTCATGTTTAAGGGATGTTTCAGGTTACAAAAATGCTGTTATTGTATTTTTTTTTTCTCAAATTTTGACCATGAAATGTTGATTCTAAAAAATGGCCTAAAATTTCTCTTTTTACGGATATAAGTGGAGTTTTGAACATGAGTTCGGGAGAATTTCCAGTTCACAGACCCATCAAAATGTACCTTATACCCCAGGGATCCTAGATCAACCGCCAGTAAATGCCCGATTTTGCCCGGCCGCTCGTGGGGCTTAGAAATGTAACAATAGAACTCGTGATTTCGCGCGCGCAAAAACCTCAAAATCCAGCCATATGCTCCAAGTTTTTCCTCCATTTACAGGTAGAGCCGATAAAAATCAACGAGCACTTTTTCCAAAGGCTGGATTATATTTTTCAAGTCATATTTTTTCGAAATATGTAATTATTTCGATGGAGGGGGAGGGGGTCAACTGATGCAATATTGCCAAATTTCAGAGAGCGTAATGAAATCTCCCACTCACGAGTTTGTAATATTTTGAGATTCAAGTTGAAATCTGGCAACTAAAATCTGTAAAGTTAAATTACTTTGTCTTCAGCTGCACCAACTAATGTAGATACACATCGTTTTACAGAGTTGCCATTTTCTGGTGGAATCCCGTCAAATTAATTTCACATCTTAGACATAAATTACTCGAGAAAACAAACAAAAAAATCAAAACTTTTCTCCAAATCTCTTTTTGCCTCTTTTTTCTTAGTATCTAATAATATTTTCTCGCGAAAGTTTTGTTGAAGCTATTTTTGCTCCTCCTTTTGTATGTATTATGAAAAATTGTAAGTTCATAATTTGTTTTCCTTTTCTGACTATCATCAATAGTTCAGGTACCTTCAAAGGGATATTGTGAAAAGGATAAGTAGTTATGGGGAAGGGGAGGGGGCAGGGGTGTTTTTTTGGGTGGGAGGACGGCAATTTACTGTAAAATAACGAATTTAATCAGCTCTATATTAAAATATTCACTAATGATAATTAAGTCATTAATTATGCAAGATTTCACAATTTACAATAAGAGGTTATCTGGCTCTAACATTAATTTATTAAATTCTTAGCTTAAATATGAATAAAGAAATGAAATCTACGTCAAATTTCAGTCAGGTTACATGTGTCGGATGTCTTTCTGTAATGTTTTAAGCGTGCAGTGTACCTATGTCCGCTGCTCCCCATTGACTCGATCCACCGTGTGCCATGTCACGCCACTAAGCTTCTCTCTATACATTGGTTGGTCCGTGCTGCGCGCAAAAATGTAGACTTTGATAGGATTTTTGGGAAGCAACTCGACTCTTCTCTCTTTTTCTCGTTTGTCGTTTGACAAACGAACTAATGCCTCCCCCTCCTCTCCCTCCTCCCCCTCCTCCCTCCCTCCATCTTTTCTTCCTAAATGCTCCCTGAGGAAGAAACTTCTTTGTTTGTGTGCGTATGTGTGTGGGTTTGTGAGTGTGCATTCTTGTATACACGCAGTCAAGTAATTTATTCGAGGATTGGTTATTTTGTTCAGTGAACCCCCACTACGCGCATCCATCCATATTTTTTCCATTCATAAGCGAGATCTTCTTCTTGCGAGATATTTCGTATTTTTTAAACGATGAAATGGATCTGTTCTTAATTTTTGGAACCTCCGAATTTAACGTTTATTCTATTAGACCTGTTTCGTGATGACGTCACAACCAAACTTGGATCCAAACAATGGCTCTATCTCGATCACTCTCGTGGATTTTATCCATATGAAATCAGATCCAAAAATGTCAAATGCATTTCTTTTCCTGTGTATTTTTTGTGCATGTTCTTCCTGTCTTCGTCACGTCGTACTGTGGCAACAACGAAGTTTCTCTAATTAAACCTTTGCAAAATAATCGATATTCAGGAGGTAAACCGAACCTAAAAAAACGATTCTTTAGTATAGGTTTAAATGGCAAAGAGCATGCCAAGTGGATTTGAGGCGATACGACTGCGTTTCTTTCTTCCTCATCACTCTAAAAGAACCCAAAACTCAAAAAATACTTGAATCCCTCAAAAAGTCTGTTTCGATTAACTTAACTGCTTTCAGACTGATAAAATGTACCAGTCGTTTTCACTCTATCCCGCTTTAAATTTGTATCTTTTGTCTTTTTGGTGAAAATATATTAAGTTCTGCGCTGCAGATAAATAATAAAGGTAATCCCCCCGAGAGAAATTGAACGGAAAAGTGGTTTCAAGTTTTTAGTTTAATTTTCATATCAAAGGGGAAATATGTTAGAAAGTGTGATTAGCCGAAGTACCTGCAAGGAAAACAACATCGAAATTTTGCCTAACCCTCGAGGAAGGGTCATTATCGCCCTTTGTTCAAAGCTCCGCCGCGCCTTGCCGCCGCCACTGTGGTAGCGTGATTTCTTGCGTTTTTGCAGCCACTTGGCGGGCGGAGCGGCTGACGGCAGCATCAGCTACCGTAAAAGTTTAATTAAAAGGCGCGTATATAAAAGACAAGAGCGTCAATAATTATTAGTTAAACTTTATGTAATTACTTGCACCTCGGTTTTTCGAGACGGGAAATTTTCGATTCTCCTCCGCAATCCGGGGCTTATTAGGTACGATCGGATTAAAATAATCGGAGCTCGGCCAAATAAGAAAATCATAAACATTCTTTCAATCTCAAATTCGATCAAAAGTTGCTCTAACTTTAATCCAGACTTCTCTTTCCGCTTTATATTACTCTCTCTCTCTCTCTCTTTTTCTCTCTCTCTATCTCTTTTTCTCTCTCTACCTCATTTTCTCTCTCTATCCTTTTCTCTCTCTCTCCTTCGTTTGTGTTCTACGAAGACGGTCTATTTTTTTCAACTCTCAGCCGCATTGAAATGACATTATTCCGGAAACTACACGGAAAAAAAAACTATGGTGAAAATAACCACACGGATACCTAATTTTGGTACCTGCTAGGTGTTATGATAATGTTAACCAGAAGTATACTATGTTTTGACTAGGTACTAGGTGATGTTACCTGATTGCATATCGAATTTACTCAAAGTATCGGTACATGTGTACCATACTTCTGGTCAAGTTTACCATAACATACAGCAGGTGCCAAAATCAGGTATCCGTATGGTTATTTTCACTAATTTTTTTTCCCGTGTACCAGAGCTACCCTTCGATCAATGTCATTTTACATTCCGAAAGTAATTTACTTTTAAAAAAACGGTGTTTCAGATATTGGATCACCATCTGCAGAGTGTCTCTGCAAAATATTTTGTCAATTATTTTGAAAAATTAGTCAGCAATCACCAAAAAAGGGATATCACAAATGCGGTTTCTTGTTATATTGCGACATTTCTGTTTTTTGGTACTTTCGTCTTTCAGCCGTTTTTTTTGTTGTTTATTTGTTTTTTCTTCAAAGGTCTGACTTTCGTTCGTAGCTCATATTTTAGGGAAACATCGGAACTATCCAGTTCCTATGGGAGGGGAGGGGGGACAAACGGTCCCATTTGCAGTCCTCCGGTCGGTACCTATGGGGCCCCAAAATGTTCCCTCTTTTTCTTTTTTTGAGAGTGTGCGCCCGCCTAGAAATGATACGACGGAATAGGAAAATATAGGACCAGAAAACAAAATAGAGGGCGAAACAAATTCGGGATAGGGCGCTGTACCGGATCAATCGGGAAGATTCCGCGAATGTATACGTGCGGATTGGTGGGGTGTTACCGAAGTTTCTCTCGAACTTCGGTGTAAATGCGCGATGAAATTAATGAGCGCAAAAGTTTGCCGCCGCCCCCCTTCCCCCTTCATTTCGGTGAAGAGTCATAATTACTGCGCGGGAGTAAGTAATCCTCTTTCACGTTCGGTTATAAAAGTTCACACACAGACACACATACGAAGCGCATATCGTAGCTGACGACGCGTGGCTGCACCGCAGTTCAGTGCCACCGACCTAGCCCCCCCCCCCCCCCCCCCCCCCCCCCCCACTCTCCGAGTTCTCAGCACATCTTGTCACCTCGTTCGAACAAGATCGGTTTTCACACCAGATCCAGAACAGAGCACCATTACTGCTCACGATCACACATACGCAATACTTCCACTGACATAGAAAAACACACAGACACACACACACACACACACAAACTACTAGCACAGAGTCACACTGACACATTCGCGCGCACGTGTGCTAAAACAGAAATCCTCTTGATCCTGCCGAGCCACGCCAGAACGAACACGGTTTCCAGATCGGCAAGGATATAACCTCGCTTTAATTCCTTCCCCTATTGGCTTCGATGTAAAACTGACGGGGGTACTCCCGTACTCGCGTAGAGTGATAGTCAGTAGCGGCTCGTGAAATGCAATTTATCGATGCCTACTACATTTAAAACTATAGAAAAGTATCGGTCGTCAGGGGGTGCAATTGAACCCCCGAGAAATCGATACTTTTATATAGGTTTAAATGGAGGGAACATCGATATATCGCATTTCACGAGCCACCACAGACAGAGAGCGGCAACGGCAACCTTATGTCAGCATCAGGAGAAGCTATGGCTGATAGGGCGAAAGATATGCTCGCACTTTTGCAGCGTTTCCGTGGCAAAGTGGGTTTTTTTTTTCACTGGCGCAACCAGAATCTCTTCCATCTCTCTCATTTCCCATTTGAATGTATAAGTAGGAAAATGACAGAATGAGAGGGTTTTATCCCCTTGTCCATCCTTGCCTAACATACGTTTCTTAATGGAGAAAAGAGAGAGATGACAAAACTCTCGGTGCGATACTGGTTTGTTGTAAACTGTATAGCTACAGCTTCATGCACTGAAAAAGATAATTCCGAAATTCTTGTAACATTACCAGAAGTGCAAGGATATGTGAATCACAGGAAGTCAAGTACTTTGACCAGATTTTCTGGCGCTGATGCCAGAAATGGTCTTAGAACCAGGATTTCCTCAAATTTGTCAAGAACTATGATACAAACAATAGAATTCTGGTAATTGTACCATCCCTTACATCGGCTCAAACATCGTAATGCTTCTAGTAATATTTTTTTTCAGTGTGGATCGAGGGTCGAGTTTTATGTAAAATCCCTTGACATAGTATAAGGTTGAGAGCATCTGAATGTTCCAAAAACACTCACAAAATCTCAATAAATGCGTTTAAACAAACTTCAATGATGCCGGTTGAATGAGTGGTTACTGCGGGAGAGGAATGAGTTCCATCTAATTGCAGCTTTTCGCAGTGGCATAGCGTGAAAATTTGCAATGTATTTTCTTCATTTAAATTCACCAAAAACGTCGAACCTTCCAGTCATCGGCGATGACCAGGCACTTCGACCTTTCTAATGTGTTTAAATGGAGGAAAAAGAACGTTTCCAAATCGCACGCCTCGCCACTGAGCTTTTGGATGCTGAGAAAATAGAGATGAGGCAAGTCTCACCAAGAATGATCGTGAAATATTAGATTATGGAACTTTTTTTGTTTTATTTATAATTTTTGTATTACTATCTTCTTTTCTTAGAGGAAATTTAGGTATATTCTAAATTTAAAAAAAAAAATTACGGGGTATCTCAGGATAGTGACATTTGTTCCTTAACTACTCCCTGCCATAGGAACGAGAGGAAGTTTAAAGCATGGTAAATTGGTAAGATCCCTTACAGCTTGTCCCAGAAAAGATTGAATTTGACACTCCTATGGTTTTCATGAAAACATCAGCTCTCATCTTCAGATAAGGCAACCTAATTGGTTAAGGAGCATAGCAAGAAGCTAATGTTTTCATTCAAACCTACATTTGTCAAGTCCAATCATTCTTTGCATAGCCTATAGTTTCCTTCGATTGAGGCTTCGAGTCACCTCGCGGCATCGTCTATAACAATTAATATGAGTGCGTACTCGTTTTGGGTGGTCATGAAGACGCGCCTCACTGATTACGGAACTGATGACATACGTGGAGATGAGGTTACATTCATAGAAATGGAATGGATATTCGTTCAGTAAATTCAAAATTGAGGATGGAAATTCTTGAAATTTGATGGAAATCTCAACGCTTGTCCGGACCAATCGTGAGATCTCCTCCGCTAACCCGAACATTTCCCGCCCTTATTTTTAATGTTTCTGGAAATATGTCGTTTCCATTTCAATCCATTCAACCTTTCCTCATCAACCACCAGTTCCACAGTCCAATATTTCACAATTCTCTCCAAATCTTCATTCAGTTGATCCTCATTCTCTTTTTATCCTTCGTGAATTTCAGATTGCGCACTTTTTAAGAAACGGCGCAAGTTTTGAGAAATGTTTGGAGAAAAGTTACTCATCGTAGAGAAAGCTTCAATTAAATGAGAATCCCCCATGGTCAATTGTTCACCCTCTCTTTCGACCGCCACCATTGAATTTTGTTAAACGCAGTTATATTAATGCGGTTGTGAATGAATTTTGGAATTTTTTAATGCTCTCAATTTTGCCCTCTACTTTCAAATGATTTGACCAAATAATCTAAATCACTGTTACCTTGAAATGACCCGTAATTTCAAATGAGAGAGAAATTCGCTCGATCGATATTTTTTTCACACTAGTGGATCTAGCAATTTTTCTTTCTCTCTCTATGACCATTTGATCGCGTGTGTTAGAAAAGGACAGATAAGGGGCAGTCACGTGACTTTCGCCCCCTCTACTATCCTTTTCCAACACACGCGATCAAATGGCCAAGGAGAGAGAAAAACAATCCGCTGGATCCGCCAGTGTTATTCCACGAGCCGTCGCTGATGTACTATGACTTTCGAAAGAAAGTCCTTTGGTCGAAATGTTTACTCTTTTAAATCTTGTCGGTCAATAGACAATTTCGCGGCTTTCGAGTCACGAGTGTTTTAAGGAAGAATCAGAACGCTCCTTTTAAAGAACACTATGAATTAAATGAAAATTCCATTGAAGTTATCGGAAAAATTTAACGAAAAGAATCATGACCGGGGTATACTTTCTTTTGAAAATCATAGTACCGTTTCAGGGACCGGAGAGAGTCGTAGACTCAAGGTTCGGCAACTGCGACTCATATACCTCTTTTTCCATCGCGATGATATAGAGGAACCTAAAACCTCACTCAAACACTCCCAAACGCTCAAACATACTCGCGAATCGAATACAATCATCAATCAATCCTTTCGCGAGCACGGGTGCAAAGATATAGTCTCGTTCGCCCTCTCTCTCCCTCTATCCCCCCTCTCTCTCTCTCTTTCTCGCGCTTGTATGCGGTGAACTCCCCCTTGCTCCCCTCGCTCACCAACCCTCCCACCGATCTCGCCTGCCTGGTCGAGTATCTCCTCTCATAATCGAGTTTTAACACGGTTTTATATCCCTAACCGCCCCTAGACGCGACAGCTCGCCGAAGTTTCCCCTCTAAACTCTTAATACAGACACCGATATCAATGTAGTTTGTCGGGTATTGCGGACTCTCCTCCCTTCCCCTCCCCCGTCCATCCCTCTCCGCTCCTCTCCCCTCCCCTCCCCACAAATCCATCGTTTGATCGTTCATTTCGAACGAAACTACTTTACATTTTGACACCTTTTGGCGCGCACTGTTCCAGGTTCCTTTGACGTCTTAATACTTCTCTCGTTTACCCCCGCGCCGTAGATATACATTCTTCCTCTCCCACTCCCTCTCTCTCGCTCTCTCTCTCTCTCTCTCTCTCTCTCTCTCTCTCTCTCTCTCTCTCTCTCTCTCTCTCTCTCTCTCTTTCTCTCTCTCTCTCTCTCTCTCTCTCCCCCTCTCTCTCTCTCTCTCTCTCTCTCTCTCTCTCTCTCTCTCACTCTCTCTCTCTATCTCTCTCACACACACACACACACACACACACGCACGCTCTCGCCCGGCGCTTACGTACAAACGACTTTTCATCATCTCAATAACTCACTTTGATAAATGATCGTTGCGCCGTTGTAGGTATGCAATCGCACTAACACTCGCGCACACTTACACATAAGACTACACACATTCACACATTCTCACTCATACACACCATTTGCATGGACGTGGTCGTGGCTGCGATGATGTTATGTCGTGTGAGTTCATGCAAGAGGCGCATGCATTCCGAGTGATAGCTGCACGTACATGAGGGTGTGTTCGAAGCGTTTGCACTAAACAAATAAATTGAAATGATGATGATCATTTGAAATTACGCTGGAATCATAATGTGGCTGTTGCGTAATAATGTTATAGAATTAAAAAAATGAAGTATGGCGTCTTGACTTAATACATTTCATGGACATTTAAATAGTTTTACCAAGAATGAAAGGCGGGGAGTTTCTATCTCCTATCTATTCTCCATTTACACAGCCAGGGGGGCGTAACAATTTGGAATTTGAAAAATGCCGATTTTCTCGTCAATTTTACCAAACCGAGTAAAAAGTTCCGAAAATGGCCGGTGGCTCGTATGATTTGGAGACAATATTGTTCCTCCATTGAATCTATGCAGATAATTGATTGCGTTGCTTCACTATCAAATCGATTGTTTCTCCCCAAGGTATATGGAAGAACAGGTATGGACAGGAGGCGGGGTTTAAGGGGCTTTCGAGTCTTCCCGCCAAATGATGACGACACACTTGCTTTGGCGATGACGTAGCCGTCACCTACTGCAGTGGCGAGAGATGGGGATCACGGGAGAGTGAGTGAGATAGTTTGAAACGGTAGGCGAATTTTATCGCGACCGTCTAGAACATTTGTGACGTAGCCGTCACCTACTGAGATAGGCTCCGCCTCCTGTCCATACCTGTTCTTCCATATACCTTGGTTTCTCCCATAGGAGTAAATGGAGAAAAACTTTGACAAAATCGAAAATTACGAGATCGAAATCTACCACCGCTCTGTTGTCCCCTTTCTTATTTGGAAAATTTTCACCCGGCGCGGCGTCCATCACTTTATCTTGCTTTTTCTATGGAGTCCCTGTGTACTATGAGAGTTGCGCCAATGCCTTCAAAATGAAGAAGAAGAAGCAGATCAATAGAGCCCACAAGAGGCAAAATGAATGTGGCGGATGGCCATATTTGCCTATGCGCTGTTGCCACCATTTCGCTATCTCTTACAGGTTAGGTTCTGATTCTCGACAATAACGGTCGTCATTGGAAGAGATAATGTTCTCTAGAATAACATTCAAGTAGAGGAAAAATGAGCAAAAATTACCGCGGGCACTGTTACTTCAAATGTGTAATGAAAGCAAGTTCGCAAAAAGTAAACAAACCCTTCGCCATTTGCATTTGCCTCTTGGAGCTCTCTTGACAGCCTAAATCTGAGAGTCAATCAGAAATGGATTTAGCAATGGTGCAACTCTCATGGTACATAGGGACTATAGCTTTGCCCGATGTATTCGCGTTTAAATGAAGTAAGGGAAGAGAAAAAGAATTTTCTGTTGCACAAATGGAAGGATGGATAAGCAGTTGCCGAAGAAGAATACAACTATGACGACACATGGTGTCGTTTCACTATCTCATTTGAGGTTGTGCGTTTTGGCCTGAACCCAATATTTTGCAACTGTGATTCTGCATGGGAGGATACAGGAATCTGTCTTTCTCTATCTCCAGCCGTTTGAAGAACACATTCGTTGGAAAATTATATTGCATCCCGGGTAACACATGACAATTTCAGTGGCGTTGCGTGCAATCCGGCAACGTTGCAATTTGTCCATTTAAACCCATGAAAAATATCGAACTATTGGGTGTTTGGCGAACACCTTCGCAATCGACCTTTTGCATAGTTTTACATGGACACAGTACAACGTTGCCAAATTGCACGATACACCGCTGGACAATTTAGCCCTTACCTCCGTCCTTTTCTAACGCACTTGTTCTAGTGGAAGGAGAGAGAGAAAGACATAAAAGCATAAAGCAGTAGCATAAAATGCTAATTTTCCAAAAAGTACTGCTGATGCAGCAATATTTTTTGCTGTACTAGTAATGTTTTTGATAAACAAGCAATTTTTTGCCACGTTAATAATATTGTTTGCAATTTCATCAATGATATTTGCTAAAATGATTTTTTTCAAAATGAAGCTTTTGCATTATAAAGTGTATTCTTGGTTTCTAGCATTTTTCTTTTTTACAATTCTAACGTAACATTTTTTTTGAGCACCAAAATCTTCATCCCTCGAATATTTGCCCATCAAAAAGCACCATTGGTTTCTTTATATTAGTAAATTCCAGAATAGAACTGTATTATATATTATCATAAACATCCTTGATTGACCTTTATCCAAATGAAATTTTTGCATTATAAGGTGTTTTTATGGTTTTTTGGCATTTTTTTTTTTTTTTTTTTTTTTACAATCCTAGCGTAACATTTTGAATTTAGTGCACCGAAATCTTCCTTCCTCGAATGTTCACCCGTCAAAAAGCACCATTAGTTTCTTTATATGTGACCCAATCTGTGAAAAGGGACCTTATCTTCCGGATTCTGAAAACTGAGCTATTAGGACCACTGCATAGAGGACATTCAGACGAGCATTTTGACGTAAAGTTGACCTCAAAAGCTCAAAAATTGACCGAGTTATGGCAGCTGACAGAAAAGGGACCTTAACTTCCCCGTGTTAAATTGCATAAGGAAGTTAAGGCCCCTTTTCTGAATTTTGACATGCTCTCAAACAAGTACCCGTAGCGCGTTCTGTGGTCACTAAAATGAACTAATTCTCATTGCTAGTTACTTTTAGTCCGTCAAAACAGCGTTTTCGAATATTTTGACTTTTTTCACTCAAAATCGCTCTCCTGAAAAATTTTGTTCCGGAAGATAAGGTCCCTTTTCACAGATTGGGTCACATATTAGTATAAACTCAAGAATAGAACTGTATTACACCTATATTATCATAAAAATATCCTTGATTGACCTTTATCCAAATGAAATTTTTGCATTATAAGGTGTTTTTATGGGTTTTTGGCATTTTTTTTTTTTTTTTTTTTTTCACAATCCTAGCGTAACATTTTGAATTTGGTGCACCAAAATCTTCCTCCATCGAATGTTCACCCGTCAAAATGCATCATTAGTTTCTTAATTTTTTTTATTTATTTTATTTTTTTTTTTTAAAAAAAGGCATAAACAGATACTAGAGTATTTGCTGCACAATTGCGCTCAAGATAAGGCAAGAGAGGATGCTTTTCAAGAGTTAAGGTTGAGTCGTCAGAGCTCAACAACAACAACAAGAACAACAGCAGCAGCACCGAAAAATAAATTCGTTCAACGCGTTTGGAGACAAATGGAATGGTTTGGAGCAAAACAACTGAGTCGTGCGATGAGCTTGATAGCGCGTGAAACTCTCCTCTCTCCTCGTATAACCGAGGACTGAAGGGCGGGAGGAGTAGAGTGATGGGATGCATGGGGGGGGAGGGTGAAGGGCAGGGAGAAAATGTATGTAAAAGGCAATCGTCGTAAACTTGCGACTTTCGGACAATATTTTACAAGCGAAATATATATGTCTAGAGATGGCATTGATGCTCTGCCGTCCGCATGTCATAGCCGTAACCAAGGATATTGCCTTTCTCTCTCTTAGCCCATTTGAACGTATGTGTTAAAAAAAGGACAGAAACAGAGGCTGGAGTCATGTGACAGACCCTATATTTATCCTTCTCTAACACATACGTTCAAATGGGCTAAGAGAGAGAAGGCAGATATCCTGGCTAGGGGCTATGCCGCATGTCAGCTCGATATGAGGCAGGAGCTGAAACCAATCCTTTTACTTTACATGCATCAGAGCTGCCGATTTGCGTAGAGTTAATGACATTTTTAAACTCACCGATGATTTCACCGGTTGAGGAAAGATTACATTGTTCAGTTCAATGTATGACTGTAATGCACGAAAATACTCTGATCTGTAATATTTTCTTCATCGGTGGAAACGCCGTTAATTATTACAAAATATCCGCAAGTTTTCAAAAATATCGACGACTCTACCGGTTGAGAAAAGATAAAAGGTGATAGTGTTTTCGTGTATTACAGTCATACACTGAACGAAACTCTGTAATCTTTTCTCAACCGGTGGAATCTTCGGTGAATTTCAAAATGCCATAAAATCTACGCAAATCGGCAGCTCTGACATGCATACCTTGTTAAGCTCCTAGAAAATATTGCCAATACTGCGTCTGAAAGTCTCAATGGACTGTTTTAGTACGGCGATGACCGTGTATATCGTATAGATCGCCGTTCGGGAGCCTTTGGCTCCAAACAAACTCCGATTCAATGTAATGTTCCCATGAGCGCAAAAATAAAGTTAGCAAGCCTGCTTTGATCTTAAGACAAGCAGAATATATGAATAGTGCGTTTTTTCCATCTGATTTCCTACAATAACTACAATGACTCAGAAACGCTCATTGTCATCGATTTCGTCCATTTAAACCCATGCAAAATACCGACTCGAGGGAATACAGTGTCCACGTGTATGTATAGTAAAATATTTTTCACGTGTTTGAATGAACAGTTCACAGCGTTGACAGATTGGAGGTAATGAGCCACTGCTTCTAACTGTACCAAACCTCGTTTTCCTCGAGAAAAACGGTCTCTGATTGTTTATTTTGAAAATAGATATACTCATTTTTAAATTGGAATTAGGACTCATCAGAAGCAAAATTTCAGGTAAATTCAAAACTTTCAACATCGGGGAACGTTGGCTGTTTGTTTCGTAAAGTTCCGAGGAAAAATGATTCATTGGCTTTGCCTGTCTTCCTTAACATGGGAAAAGTAGGATGTGTTTAGTCTCTATTTTTATCGGAAGGCTTTGTTGTACAAAAATAGCGACCTTCAATACTTGCACGAAGTTTCCCGAAGTTTTCCGACTGCGAAAAAACCCCTTTTTAAAAACTGTTTTACTTATCCTTAAATTTCAATATTTCGCTCAACTTTGAATACTTGTTTTGACGGCGAGTTCAATCAGTATCCGTTACCCCAGATCTGCCATTTATCTTCACACAAATTTTAATCTCGGGACAGAGTCGAGCAAATGATGGCGGTAATTGATTACACGATTACTGAGTAATCGTAATCGTCGTTTTTTCGGAGGGTGATTTTACAGTAATAAGGGCTGATTTTTTACAAGCTATGCACCCATCGTATTATTTGCAGAAGAATTAAATCAAATCAAAAAGACCCTAAAGTTTACTGTTTATCTGTGAAAAACACAATTAATTCCCATCTAAAAAGGTTTGACGATTACCGATTTCCGAGTAATCGTGTAATCTGTTACATTCCTATTTGCCCGACCTAGGAATACGTCAATACTGACGTTTGGGGATGTGTCATCTCCGTTTCTGAACACAGAGGCTCAGATCCTAATCACGTTTTGGCGGAAATTAAAAGGGGGGAAAAAAGAGGAAAGGAAATTAAAAAGGCAGACTAGGTTCCACAAATTTGCATCCCGACTACCCGACTCACCCTGGATCAAGACATGAATTTTTCTGGACGAGATTGGTCTTATTTCAGGCTCTAAAATGAATGACAACACGCATCATTTAGTTGTCATCTTGCTATTTATCAGTGGCGTAGCGTGCAACTTGGCAACGTTGTATTGTGTCCATTTAAACCCGTATAAAAGGTCGAATGCGAAGGTGTTCACCGAACACCCTATCGTTCGATCTTTTTCATGGGTTTAAATGGACGAATTGCAACGTTGCCAAATAGCACGCTACACCACTGCTATTTATTGTTAATATAATCTTGATTTTTATTTGTAATTTTTTGTCCGAGAAATTCCATGTTTCAAGCTACTACGCGTCATCAATATACGAAGAATATATACGTCAATATACGTGTTGCAGTTTTCCGATTTTTCCGATTTGACTTTAGAGTTTAGAGTCCCTGTATGTAGAGAGTTAAGACAAGTGAAACCATGGGCGACTCCATTGGATGCGTTTTTGATAATTTGTTTACAATTCTGAGGACCCTCGTTGTATTTTGGTCCACTGCAAAGATTACAGTGCAGTAGAGTTTCTAACAGTGTAACGTTTCTTCGCTTTTGTTGATCGACATCTATTCGCGCTTCTAAAGATTCTTTTGGACATTATAGACATTCTTGAGGTGTATCGTGATTACATTTAACAAGTTCATCGACAACTATACTCTGTTCAATTTCGGAGCAACCCTGAGAAAAAGCGTATTAATGCACGGCATATTAGCCTCGTTTATGCGAGCATCTTAACCCGAGTTCTAGAACCCGAGTTCAGCTGAACCCGAGTTGAGATGCTCGCATAAACACTTCGGATCTCGCTGAACTCGGGTTCGACTCGACCCCGATTCAAACCCGAGTCGAGTCGGTGAACTCGGGTTGAGATTTCACGCATAAACACCTCGGAGTTCAGAACCCGGGTTCACGCGGCATCGATGTCACCAATCCGAGCGAGGTTAAACACGCGTCTTATGCGGTCGCACTTGTCCGTACCGCACCAAGCACCGCCGCCATTTTCGTCAAAAATGTAAACAAACAAAGTGAAGAAGAATAAAGAAATCCTCTGAACTCGAGTTCATATATACGGGTGTTTATGCGCTAACCCGAGTTGGACCCAGGTTGAAACTCAACTCGGGTTGACTCAACCCAGGTTCAGATCTCTCGCATAAACGAGGCTATTGGAAAATGGCAACAGCAAAGATCTATAGTCAACAGCCACGATGTGAGGACAATGCTCAAGACTGTCCAGACGGTCGGGCCCATGTTTGGCTGTCCCTTTCTTCTGCGAGATCAGGGGTTTTTGAGATGTGAATAGGTGACTCTTCCCTCTTCCCTATCGTAATTGATTATCAACTTCTATTTTTTTTTTTTTTTTTTGAGAAATTGCTCCTTCACATAAAAAAGTTGGTCCCCGTTATAAAAATTCAAGGAAAATTAGTCTAATAATGGGATAAATGGCGCATTACTAACGTCATGTCATTGGCGGCAAATTGGCATATTCTATACTTCCTCTATTCATCAGAACGAGTCCGTTCTTACATTAAAACCCATTAATTTTTCAAGCAGATTTCATCATTGAAATTAATTTAAAGCAAAAAGGTGATGTAAAAAATGTCGAGGTCTTGGTCTGATGCGGGAGTTTTTCTAAAAAATGGGATGCAACTCGCGGCTCATTTTGTGAGCAGAGCTGTTGAACCTTCCTCGGCAAACAATTGTGTCACCAGGACTGCTGCGTTGCCAGCGTGTGCAAAGCCGACTACCTGGCCAGGGTCGCTCCGAAATTGATCACTGAACAGAGTATAACTCTTTTATCCGTGAAATACCGTTGAACCCCTTCGTTTGTAAACTAATGTAAGTAAAGAAATGAGCAAAGATGTATCCAATGCAGTGAGGAAGCGTGCAATATGGCACCGTTGCATTTGGCCCATTAAAACCCATGATAAATGTCGAATTATCAAGGAATCGCCAATGACCAGCAGATTCGACCTTTTTGATGGGTTCAAATGGACCAAATGCCATGTTGCCAAATATCACGCCACTGATCCAATGCCGGCGCCCGCAGAGCCTAAAATCCTTTGACCAATCGGAAGTTGACTGCCCCCTTGTCTTCACCCTCTACGTGCAAGGACTCTATGTGACTTGAGTAAAAGTTGGTCATTCAAAGGAAAATCTAGCAACGTTGGAACGGAGCCATCCAACAACCAACAACCACTTCCTTTGTGTTAATTCTTACTCTCCACGCACAATCCGGCAACGCGTCATTTGTAAGAGCTGACAGCGAAGAGTAGTTTGATTACCATCGAGATAGAGAACTGAGCCCGTGGGACGGTCTTGAGGGGGGGGGGGTCGACGCGAGGGGGTGGGGAGAAAAAACGCGAAGCATGGCTACGAGACAGAGGAGTCAAGTTGATTGGTGCACGGGACAGACGGACTGTCGAAGGGGGTGGTGGGGGGGCGGGAAGGCAGTGAAGGGAGATGGAGATGCAGCTTAAGGGTTGATGGGTGGGTGGATAGGGGTGGGGGTAGGTAGTTGGGGTAGGGGAGGGAGAAGGGGCTCTACTCCCGAAGGCAGCGGCGGCACGGTAGTGGGTATACGATTTTGGTGTGTAAACTGTGTATTTCTGGCCGACATTAACTTTGCCAGGGACGTGTCGCTCCCGCTAAACTCACTATGATTTTTCATAGCTCCTCTCGCTCGCTCTCTCTTTCTTTCTCTCTCTCTCTCTCTCTCTCTCTCTCTCTCTCTCTCTCTCTCTTTCTCTCTCTCTCTCTCTCTCTCTCTCTCTCTCTCTCTCTCTCTCTCTCTCTCTCTCTCTCTCTCTTCCAAGCGACTATGCGACTTCTCTTGCGACGGGGTTTTTTTTTCGCCCCCCCCTTTTACTCTCCCGAGGGCCTCATTTCCCTGCAACTTAGCCCGCGACGCTTATGTACCGACTCTTAACCGACTGTGAAGCTGTAATGGTCCGAACTTCAGGATTCCCTCGTTCAGCTCCCCCCCCCCACGCGCGCTCACTCTTTCGCTATCCCCTCTCCTCTCTTTTCGTGCCTGTATTTCCATCTTCTCCCTAACGGTTGGGATCGACGCACATTGGATCATGATTCTTTAAACCCTTTAGGTACAGTCGGCGAATCAAAGTATGTCAGTTGACGCCTTAGATTTTGGCTCAAGTGGACCACCCTTAAAGACCTTAAAGCTTGAATTCGCTGTTTTAAGTACCATGACTTTCACGAGAAAGTCTTCCAAAAGAAAGTGTTCTTGATGAAGCGTTCTTTTATTTTCCATCGTTTTAAAGGCTTAATGTCACAAGTGGCTGTAGAGTGCACGAGACTCTGAAATACGTGGAATCCGTAAAAAAATTCGCAAATTAATCGAGAAATGAAATAATACAATTTTCTATCAGGATACTTTGTTTTGAAAGCCATAGTACCTGTTGCGGGTGATCTATCTAAGGCGTTGACTGACATTATTTTATTCGCCGACTGTATACCACGTCCGCGCACAAACTCAGTTTATTGTGAATACAGGGTGATTATATGTAAAAGGATCTGTGCAAAGTAATTGTTCAAAATAGAAAAAATCCTCCGCGGCGAAACTGAAAGCTTAATGGATGCAAGAGCTGCCATTTTGTTTGTATTTACTGCCAATTTTGAATTCACCGATGATTTAACAACACCGATTGGCCAAAATATCACAACAAAGTTCAGTCCAGTGAATGACCATAATGCAAGAAAATATACTAGCATCTGTAATCTTATTTCAACCGGTGCAGTATACGGCACTGACTTTAAATAAACTTGCTGATATTTTGATAAGACAACGGCGAATCCACCTATGGTAAAATCCTGTAAAAATGACGATAAGCTCACTATGAAAAATCACAAAATCCTCTCCCAAATTCATAAAGTCCTTTCAAAGGCGAGACGGTTTTTTTTTGTTTGTTTTTTTTTTGTTTGTTTTTTTTTAAAGCCATCAATGATTTAATCGATTAAGAAGTGATTAGATGTATATGCGAGTATTTTCGAGGATTACAGTCGTGCATTGAACTGAACTAAATAATCTTCTCTCAACCGATGGAATCATCGGTGAATTGAAAAATGGCAATTACACGCGAAACGGCAGCAGTGGCCGAAAGAGCTGAAAGTAAATTGAAGCTATTGAATAAGGAAAAGATGCTTCAATCACATTCAGTCATTCATTCATGCAGAACCCATTTGACCTGATCGCATGATCTAACTTATTCGAGTTCCTAGACATCTTTAAACAGCGAAGCAATTTCGGCACCTAAAAGCATGGTTAAGAATTCGGAGCACAAAAAACATCAGACCCAGAGGGAGGAAAAATGAAGCGTGACTCGGATGGAATAAAAAATTTGACCCGAAGCTGTAAGTGTCGCACAACTGAACAAATCTCACGATTCGGTGAACGCGAGCGAATTTTTTGAACAAAGCAAATAAACTCTTGGCGATGAGGAGCGAACTGTTTTAGCAAAGACTGATTGTGTAATATTTGGCAACAATGAAGGTTTTACATGTTAACCAACATGAAGGAACATCCATTCGTAGTGTGTGGCCTCTTGAGTTGATTTTCCACATCCGATTGAAAAAAGTACGCGGATACCAAAATGTATGATTTGGTGTAACACCATGAGTGGAATAGAGCTCTTGCAAGGTTTTGCTGAAAGTGAATCAATCGAATGTAAAATGCAGCAATAAAAGCAATGAGAACATAAAAAAGGTCTAAAGACCATTATAATTAAAAGGCATTTAAAGACTTACTTAAGGTCTAAAAGGCACTCTATCTACCAGGCATAATTATAAAAAAAAAAAAAAAAAAATTCAAAGAGGTTAAATTCATAATCGCAAAAAGGTTGCATCAATTGTTTGATTTAATAGCCTAAATTTTCGTTAAAAAATGAGTTTATGGAAAAATTATATTGAAGCAAAGTTTGCTTGGAACCAGAGGTCTTCGGACGGCAATCCATACGATATATTGCTCAGTTGATGCAGTCTGAGGATTCTTAAAATTTCCTGATTTAGGTAATCTGTGAGCAGTATAGTGGCTGGTGCAATGTGGGAACGTTTCCTCTCCATTTAAACATATGAAAGACAATCAATTTTGTTGAAGTGTAATTTGGCGGCTATCAAGCACAGTTGCCAAAAGTGTACGAACCGCCACTGTTTGTGTAAAAGGACTGGAGGAGGACTTTTATATAAAATACCGTGATTTGGAGCTATTTAATGTAATAACGAGATTTCCCTTTTAAAAAGTGGCTCCAAATTTCAGTATTTGATGTAAATTATTCAAGAACTATCATTATTAGATATTTTGTATATGTTTGGTTTTTTCCTGACGTGTATTCAATGCTAAATGGCTCTTATATACAAAATTAAGTAAATAAATAAATAAATAGATAAATTTAGCAACAACGGTGGTTCCTTCTCAATCTTTAATCCTTATACCGCAGTTTAAATGATAACATGTTGAAGCTCTCTCAAGTCAATGCCAAATCCAACTGCAGGGTGTTTTTTCCCCCAGAGTCTCTAAATTGCACCTTTATAGTGAAGTCAAGGAGAAATTAAGCCTTGCGAATTTCTGGACGGAATGATGGGGGGGGGGGGAGGGGAGGCGTCACTCGACTGATTAACTTCAATATTTTCAGACTAAAAATAAAATCTTTCGCTCCACTATTTACACCCAATCAGAAATCAGATATAAATGAACGTACTCGTAAAAATATTCTCATTTAAAATTTGTTTCATGGATGAATTAGCATACAAGAAGGTATACAACTGTGTATAGCATGAAGATTGAGGGAGGGGCTCCGGCGCTGAGAAAATGGAAGGAAATATAAATTGCGCATTAGCGGACAGAAGCCTTGAAAGGAATTTGAAATCATCGAGCTGGGTATAGGTATCGCATCGCGAACCCGAGCGATCCCGAATCTTATGCTCAAATGGATCTCGCTATCAAAGCGAATAAATCGGAGCATATATATATACCCTGCTCGTTCCTCATTCTCTCATTCTCATGCGATCAATATACTATGTTGTCAGCTTAAGCTAGAAAAATTCACCTGATTTTTCATTTCATATTTTTATTTTTAATTTTTTATTTATTTTCTTTATTCCATATCCCTTTACTGCATGATTTTTTTTTTCAATAAAATAATTTTTTTCAGTACAATTTTGATCCTTGAGACAGGGAAAAATAGTGAAAAAATTCTTTCCATTATATTTCAATAGTAGAGAGCCGAAATATTAATTGTTTCAATTATGCGGCCTTACCCGCATTTAGGTATCCCTGCAACTGAAAATAAAGTTTTCAGGCAAAAAAAAAAAAAAAAAAAAAAATTAAAGTAGGAAAAATAAGTTAGTATAAGTTTCAATAGTTGTTTTTTTGTAAATGGTACCCCTGCGTTACTCCCAAACATAACAATGAACATCGAAAAATCTCCATCAGATTTTCAGTGAGCTATTTTCAACCACTCTGCACGTTCTCTATCCTGTGCTGCGCGCTCTAGGACAAAATCGACAATTCTTACTCGTTTAGTATCTGTTCCACATGTGACCCACCATGCAGCGACAGTACAACTCAAGTCCCCTACTTTCAGATAAGGCTTCAAAGTAATTGTTCCAGATCTGGGCTCATCAGCAGTTAAGGGATATACGATTTAGCCTTGGGGAATGCTTTGTACAAGTCAATTTAGAAATAAGTTAATACACAATACAATAAATACAAGAATTTAACATAATCATAGTGAATAATTAAGGATAATGTATATTGCAAGTTTAAGTGCTCCTGTTCCCGTTTTATTTTGTGATTAAAAATACTCCTTTACATGGTAAAATGCATTTTCTAAAAAAAGCTGCTTAAGATAAATTATCTTTCTTTAATTAACTTTCCAATGCATGACCTTTTTTATTCAACCCGATATGGTTTCCTTTCAATGCACTAGATAAAAATATATGGTAAAAATAGCAATAAACTTTTTGGATTGTTTTCCGATCACGCGATATTCATTTGTCTATTTTTTTATTCGCTTTTTACAACGCTGTAACTCTGAAGGAAAGGGCGGATTTTTTTTTCTTTTTTTTTTTCTTGGAGTTGTATTTTTCCAAAATAAATACCAAAAAATTGGTATAGTTTATATAATTGAGGCTGATTCAAATACAAGTTCAGATAACCCCCTCTCCCCTTTCAACATGATTTCGATTGTTGAAATAACTATATTGAGTCGGACTTTTGAAAAATGTTTGAGCCCGTTTAATGTTTTCTTATAAAATGTGACACTAAGGAGCAGTGGCGGCTCGTGCGATTTGGCAACAGTGTTTTTATCCCATTTAAATACATGGAAAACAATCGAAACTTGAGGAGGCTGCCAGCCTCCGCTTGAATCGATTTTTTACTTAAGTTTAAGTGGGAAAAATGCATGGTTGCCAAATCTCACGGGCCGCTACTGCTAAGGAGGTCAACTTTGAAAGAAGTCAAAATATTATTAACAGTGTATGATAAAGGCCTTCTTACCTTAATCACCGGTGATCAAAGGCTAAGCCAAAATTTCATTTGGAGGAGGAAGAGGGGAGGAGTCCGAAAAATATCCAGGGGGATCCAAAGATAACAATTTGGTAAAATTCCTCTGAAAATGAAAAAAAGTACCTTTATTTATACGGCCTTTTTCATGGGGTTATCCATTTTGGGGTCAAGGGGGGGGGGGTCAAGGGTACCCCGTGTGGCAACCCTGCTCCATATATTATTAAAGTATTTTCGATTTAGATGAGTCGGCCTCTATAATCACGATATCATCGTTCGCTCCCATTAGCTCAGTGTTGCCAGATTGGGGCGAAAAAGCCGTATGTTTTACATTGATTTAAATGGAGACGATACGGCTTTTTACCCTCGATCTGGCAACACTGCATTAGCTACTGAGCTCATCATACTATCTTATCAGCCAAAATATGGTCCTATTGAATGTGGTTTTGTTGAGACCACGAAAAAAAAAAAAAAAATTAAACCCGATTTGAGCAAGGGCGAAATAGATAGTGCGTTGTCTCTATAGCATGTTTTATCTTGTGTGTAATTGAACCAGGTAATTTTACGGCCTAACCTGTAAATAGTTCAACATTGCCCATAATTTTGAAGGGAAAATAGCTGAACAAAGTTGCCTTTTAACCTGAGGAAAAATGCCACTTCCTGAAAGTATGAACACTAACAATAAGCATATTAAAAAAGCCCGTGTTTGGAGTACTCACCATACACGTTCATTAAACGCATTTTCCATCAAATAATGTTCAGAAATAGATTCCGCGACATAAATTAACTGCATAGATTTTTGCTCATCTGCAACAAACGCATTTATTCCGATTGTGCCCACGCTCATTTTTGCATTGATAGAATTGTAATAATAATTAAAATGGTTATTTCGGAATTCGGGCTTTAATTTTGGTTCCGTGCTGCAAATGATTGTTCAGCGAGGAAACGTTGGAAGAGAAGAGAGAGAGAAAGAGACGGTAGGAGGGATAGAGAGAGAGAGAGAGAGAGAGAGAGAGAGAGAGAGAGAGAGAGAGAGAGAGAGAGAGAGAGAGAGAGAGAGAGAGAGAGAGAGAGAGAGAGAGAGAGAGAGAGTAATTTTCATTTGATTAATTATAGCACAGGTTTAACCTCAAATGGATACTTCGAGTTCAGGCAGCTAATAGAGGCGCCGATAGCGAGGTTTCACTGAATTGTTGAGCTTAAAATAGCCAGAAATCCATTGGTGGTTCCAGGAATTTGTCTTTCTCTTTCTTTCTCATTTAAATGCATGTGTTAAAAAAAGACAGATAAGGGGCAGTCACGTGACTTTCACCCCCTCTTCTATCCTTTTCTAACACATGAATTCAAATGGGTAGAGAGAGAGAGAGAGAGAGAAGAACAATTTCCTGGATTCTCTGGTGCAGGAATCACGATTGCTCTTCCTCGTCTTGACCTGAGGCCTAGCGCCAGCGGAGGTGGGGCGCAACGCACAGTGGTTAGAAATGACAGATTTTACTATCAAAAATTACAAAGTTGAAATTGCCTAAACTTTGAGTTTTTTAAAAGCTCCCAGGATAAATTACTGCCCTTTTAAAACAATTTCAACGCATGATTTCAGTTCGAAAATATACTCAGAGAGTCTGTAAAATCAATTCAGCTTCAAAATATAATTCAATCGAGGTGATTACAACTTGCTGATTTTTGGCTTTTGGCTTAATGCCAAATCGCAAATTTTTAACTTTGTTTTACGCCATTACATGTCAGAGCAATGAGGCACAAGAAGCTGGTAACGTTAAGATATTCACTCGCCGGCCTTTACACCAGTGGCTGCTCATGCAATGTGGCAACAACGTAATTTCTCCATTTAAACCTATGTAAAACAATTGATCTTCAGGAGGTGCAATTGCACCTCCAAGATATCGATACTTTTGCATTGGTTTAAATGACAAATAAGCATGGTTGCCAGATTGCAGGAGCCACCAATGCGTTACACTATGATCTGAGATCGTGAAAAAGTGGACAAAACCAAGAAGTTAATTTCTCATCAACGAAAATAGAGGAAACACCCTTAACGAGGATTTAAACCCAGACATTTCATTGGAAAGTTTTAATTTTTGATCGCAAACGATGATTTTTGATAAATTTTGCATTATCGTCATTGATCCTTGTTCAAATGTAATAGCATATTGGTCCCCATATGCAAGATATAGACCAGAAATCATGACTCTTCGCTCATGGGGAAAGTTGGTTTTACCGATTAAAAAATTTACAAATACGCATAGTCACATGGACGGATTTTTTTTCAAACAAGAACCATAACTGCTATGCGCATTTCCTATATGTAGTTGGTTCGATATCCCTGCTGCAGGAAGCTGTCCAATTTTACTACCCATCACTACTAAAATAAGTATCCCTGGCATGACGCAAGCATTAATCATTTTTATGATTCGCAAACGTTGACCTAATTTTGGCTAAGAGTAAGTACCATCATCAAAAAGCGTCAGCGCCACATTCGAACTGTAGTTATTCGCGTTGGGCGACGCGAGGTTAGAAGCGAATCATTTTCCCCTCTCCCTCTCACTGCCTCACTCTCTACCTCTCTGCCTCTCTCTTGCTTTCTCTCTCTCTCTCCCTCTCTCTCCATCCCTCCCCTCTCTCTCCATCCCTCCTTCCTCTCACTCTCTCTCTCTCTCTCTCTCTCTCTCTCTCTCTCTCTCTCTCTCTCTCTCTCTCTCTCTCTCTCTCTCTCTCTCTCTCTCTCTCTCTCTCTCTCTCTCTCTACCCTACCACCCCCGTCCTTGAGGGAATTCTCTCCATGAAATCCCATGTCAATTTAAAACTAACCCAACCTGACTTAACCTTGAAAAGCCTTTATTTTGAGTTTTTTTTCCCCTTGTGGGGTTCAGAAAAAATAACCCACAAGTCCCAAAGTAACCCATAAGATTTCTTTGGGGAGCAAGATGGTCCCCGCAAGGACGGGGTGTGCTGCCTCTCTATGTCAGCCATATAAAATAAATGAGCCAAAGAAACTGTGTCTGTGTAAAATGTCCATAAGACATATCCATCTCGGTTGCCTCCTTAAAGTTTCAAAATGACGTCCCACAAATTTTCTCTATTGCTCTATAGCTCGTTGATTTTGATACCCACCGATGATTCCGTCGTTTGAATCGCAGATCAGAGTGTTTTCGCGCGTTACAGACAAAGCTGCTAAACTGGACTATGTGCAGTGTATTATTCTTGCTAATCAGTGAAATCATCGGTGAATAATCGACGTCCATAACTAAAATCCACAAAACGGCACCACTTTTTGTTTCTAGAGGAGGTAACCTGGACATTAAATCTTTCAACACACGCCCAAGTCATTTGTCTTCGTAAATCCGTTTCTCAGTGACAGCAAAACTCAATTGCAAAATAATGTGACATAGAGCGCCTTCGATTACTTGGATAGGCAAAATGAACACATCGGAGTACGAACGTTTAACTAACCATTAAATTTGAGCGAGTTATAGCTTTGATTTATTCTGGTAATAACCTGGAAGTGGCTGTGAAATTGTGAAATCAAAAATATCAAGGAGGATGTATTTAATTCTATATTAGTACAGTACATCATAGGCAGTGGCGTAGCCAGGGTTATGTGGTTCTATTTAGTTTCTGAAAAAAAAAATATATATATAAGTATAGTTATACGTATAGTTATACCAAGCGATAGGATAGTGCGTGATCTCTAATTTATCTTGTATTTGTTTCAAATCTGCAACGTTATTTTTTTCAAATTTTAGTATATTTTAATATTGTTTTGGTTTTTTGTTTTTTGGTTTTTGTTTCAGTTGATTGGTACTCATCCAGCGCATTTAGTCATGATATAATACGGATCGTTAAAGGTATGTCGTGTTCTCTCTAGTTATTTATTTGAATCTGTTTTGAAAATCGTTTGGGTTTTGGCGTCGAGTAAACGCAGTCTGGTCCATTGAAAAGTCGGAATCAATTTGATTTACATCTTTATATCCTAAAAAAAAAACAATAATCTCGATTTTCAATGTTTAAAGCTCAAATGCAAGGAACACCTTCAAATTTCTCAAGAGAGATTTCAGAATGATTCGATAGCATGGGCAGATCCAGCAATATGGCCATCACGCATTCTTTCCATTTGAACGTATGAGAAACAATCGACTCTTGAGGGGGCCATGACCATTTTACGAATCGATTGTTTTTCATACATTCAAATGGGAAGAATCCACAGTCACCAGATTGCTGGATCCACCTTTGTTCGGTAAAGTCATTGGCTTGGGCCTTGGGCTTCATTCACATGATACTTTTTCCATTTCATTTTTCAATTATATTTTTCAATTACATTTTTCAATTCACAGACGACTCCACCGGTTGAGAAAATATTACACAGTTCAGTTCAGTTCAATTTATGACTATTAAACCACAAAAATACGCTGATCTGTATAGTATTTTCTCAACCAGTGGATTCATCACTGAATTAAAAAAAAAAAAAACTTGCTGATATTTTAATATTTTAATGGCAATTCCCACCGTTTGAGAAAATATTAAAGATCAGAGTATTTTTGAGCATTACATCCATACACTGTATTGAACTGCAGTGTAATATTCTCTAAACCGGTGGAAACATCGGTGAATTAAAAAATGTCATTCAATAATGAATAGACAACAAACGGCAGATCTACTGAGCGTTTGTTTTTCCTCTGATGATATGTTGATCTCAAAACCGAATATGAAAGGCGTTTTGAAGTAATTTTCTGGCCACTTTGAGAATGCCTCAACACTTCTGAAAATTCTCGACTTCACCGAAAAAAACTGAGGGGCCTATTTAACATCGTGGAAGTAAAAAAAATGTGCGGCAGCTCTCAAATGATGATTCAACACGTCTGCTGTTACTCCAAAATCCTAGGATGTAAACTTAACATCAGATGCGTAGTTAAATCAGCATTCAAGACTTAAAGCACTCTTTCTTAACATCCATGATGTTAAATTAGCACCTTATTTTTTTAGTTTTTTCGATGAACAGCTCTGGAATGATTTTTTTCCCAGCAGTCAAGTTTGACTGACAGTGTTGCCAGATCTTACAGCTTTTTCTATTTGTTCTTATGGGAATAAAGCCGCAAGATCTAGCAATAGTGTTAACTGAAGGTGATTTTTTGTTAAGATTTTAAGTTTCTACTAAAATCTTACGATATAGTTTCATTATAATTCCGATGCTTCTGTGACAACCTATGATATGTGGCGGAAGGGAGGGGGGGAGAAAGGATGTAAATAAATGAAAATTAGTATGGACTTCACAAGTCTCAGTAATGCTCTCTCGCTCTCTCTTGAGACTTTCCTCTAAAAATGAAGAAACAACTTTCAAGAGTGTATAATGATGAGTGTTGAGGGTTAATTCCTCGTGCGGAACTCTTAGATCAGCCTTTAAAAACCTCTCTCACTTCTCCTTCACTAAATCCACCAATTAAGGCGCTCGGGGTCCGTAAAAACTGCTCACTGGAAAGCGGTCGTATTTTAATTGTTTTGGAAATGGCTCGCAGGCATTTGGTAGAAGTATAAAGTTTCGCTCTCAAGGGATTTAGGACAAATGGGTTCGTAGGAGGTGATATGGGGGACGAAGACAGAGGCGGAGAGAGAGAGAGAGAGAGAGAGAGAGAGAGAGAGAATGGGTAAGAGTAAGAGTGAGACGTAGGGTGAGGTAGAGAGAGGGAGGGAGAATGAGAGAAAGGGTGAGAGGGAAGGAGGGAGAGAGAGAACGAAAATGAGTGAGAGTGAAGGTGATAGAGAGAGAGAGAAAGAGGAAGAGAGAGAGGTAGAGAACGAGTGAGAATAAGAGTGAGACGTAGGATGAGGCAGAGACGCAGAGAGAGAAAGATAGTGAGAGAGAGAGAGAGAGTGAGAGAGAGAGTGAGAGAGAGAGAGAGAGAGGGGGAGAAATAAATACCTGCTTGAGTGCACGAGGGTATTGGACTTGAGTTTATCATTCGGACTTCACCCGTTTGCAAGTCGACGCGAATAGATGAAGTGCGGGTTGCGTGCGCCGCGCCGTGCCTTGCGATGGACACAAGGAGGATCCCGACGTAGTGGAGTGGGGTTGTGGGGGGGGATAGAATTGGTGATGAAGGGTGGGTAGGTACGAGAAAAATGAGAAACCTATATATGAATTCGAGAGGAAGAGTTTCAAATATTTGGCACTGCCGACCAAACTGAACCGAACCGCACAGCGCGGCGCGTTGGTGCATGGCTACCTTTTAGCCTTGCCCTCTATACCGGCATGGTAGCGACTTTCGTGTTCACGTGTGACCCTTCAAACGTGACCGACATAATTGAAGCGGCGGAGATGCCGTTTTGAGCAGCGGCTCTGTCGCGGACTGTTGCCACAAACCAAGAAATTAAGTGTCTCTCTGCAAGTCGATGAATTTATACTTTTGCGTTTTAACCGGTGCACTATGATCTGAGATTGTTAAAAAGTGAACGAAAGCCATAAAGTAAATTTAGCGTCGATTGAGCATTTATACACTTTCAAGATCAATTTTAATCGCAGAGACATAGGTAGAGCCAGCAATTTGGCAACCATGAATTCATCCCATTTGAACACATGAGAAAGAATCGATTATTGAAGGGGCTGGGGTCTTTTAACTGATCGATAGTTTCTCATGCATTCAAATGAGAATGTTACACTGTTGCCATATTTCTGGATTCGCTTTTGCGCAGAGATCATAACCAGAGCTCGATTATCTTGGCACGCATCACTTGGCAGCAATATTGTTGTCATTTTGCGGATATTAAGTGACACTCTAAAATGACCAGAGCTTTGGTCATCTTTGCATGCGTCACTTGGCAGCAACATTGTTGTCATTTTGCGGATATTAAATGACACTCTAAGATGACCAGAGCTTTGGTCATCTTGGCATGCATCACTTGGCAGCAACATTGTTGTCATTTTTCGGATAGTAAATGACATTTTTACAATCTATTAGTGATTTAACTGGTCGAAGCAAAGGTTTCTCATATCACTTGATCAGTATTACACTCAGTCATTGAAACACACAAATCAGTCATTTTTTTTCTAAACCTGTTGACTCACCGAAGGATTCTATCGGTTGATGCTAAGATATTATACTTTTATCAGTTGAGAAGTATAGCTCTTTATCTCTAAGTATAGCTCTTTATAACGCACGAACCAGTAATCTTCGATTCAATCAGTTGATTCACGCATGAATTGTGAAACGCCACTAAATATTTGCAAGTCGGCATCACTGCCGACAGTTGGGTTCACAGTTGGGACTTTGGAGGAGGTAACCGCCCGTCAGAATCGGATTTAACACGGAAAGCGAGGTAACGTTCGGAGTGTTTTGCTCCAAGAGAGCTCGCTGCATTAATTATAAAGCAGTGAATCGAAAGTCAGTCATCCAATAGATGCAATCTTCTCTGGAAGGAAGCACGAAAATTGATTGTCGCTTTCGATGGTATTCAATCATACATTTTACTCAACTGAGCACATAAATGTATTTCCCCCTGCAGGATCCAGCCTCCTGTCATCAGGCCCGGAAAATTGAATCCTTCCCCAATTCTTGAACTCTTGTTTCTGCTGCAACCTATAAACTTTCTCAAGAATTCAAGATGCCACAATTAAGTTTTTCACTCCTAAAAGCTCTACAGGGATGAAAGGACTTTTAAGTGGTTAATCAAGAATTATTAAATTTCATAGTAAGAATGCAACATTGTTTTTTTCTTTTTTCTTTTAACGCGAGTTGCAATTTGTAAAGATTTGACTTTTGATGAACGATTCTTGTGTATTTATCAGCAAATTAGAAGGAGCACTATTCCCTTGCAATCAATAGACCTTTGGATAGAGACCACATGGGGGCTGTCACTTTACTTCAGTTCCTGTTTCTGTCATTTTCTTCATCGCAGTCAAACGCCAAAGGCGGATCCAGCAATCTGGCAACTGTGTGGTATTTGAATGCATGAAAAACAATCGATTAGTAACAGGGCCATGGCCCCCTCAAGAATCGATTGTTTAACATATGTTCAAATTGGATGAATTCATGGTTGCCAAAATGCTGGATCCGCCCATGTCAAACGCGCAGAAGAGAGAGAAGGCGGCACATTCTTGGTTTCGGCTATGACGTCAGCACTGAGTAGTGAGTATACTTTTTATTCCGAGGTGCTTTGACGTTTACACTAAATCAGTTTGTTGAGTTGATTATAAAGAAGCGCATTAGTTTGAGATCCCTCTCCAGATATTCGATTTGAAAATTCCCACGAGCGTATACTGATTCTTTCCCGTTTGCGTGCGAGAATACCCGAAGTGGCAAGCGTACGATTACTCGAACAGACGGTTTTCCGCCGACTCTCTGGGGGTACCGAAGGGGGGGGGAGGAGGAGGCAGCGACTATAGTTTCATACTCATGGTTGTCAGGTCATGCATGAAAATATCTAAATGGTCGAGCTGCAGTTGCAAACTTTTGCTACAGAGGCTTATTAATCGACAATTCGGATGTAAAACCCTGCAAAATAAATGACGAAAATCTCAATAAAAATCATGAATTTCACTTTCCAACTTATACAATGCTTTCAATCGGGAGACCGTAATGGCGGTGATAGCCGTCTAAATTTTCTGGCAATCGCATGCTTTTTCTTCTCCTTGTGTGGTATCGTGAGAACACCTCGTGAGGATGGAGCTGAAGGAGATGTAGAAACCCAATGGGTCTGTTGCAAACTTTTGCTACAACGATTAAGAGTGCTAAATATAATGTAAAATCGCCTGAAACGTCCAATGGTGGCATCAGAAAGTCATAAAATGCAATAAAGAACTCTCAAGAGGCTTTTAATGAAATCCAAGATGGCTGAGACATATCAAGCGATTTGTATCCATATGAACCACGAACATCCAAGGATGGCCAACTTTGACAACCTCACTGGAGGTAGAGGTTATGTGTTTGTTTACATTGCGATTGGTTGTGATCGATATTGTGAGGTTGGCTATCCTTGGATGTTCGTGGTGCATGCATACAAATTGCTCGATATTTCTTCGCCATCTTGGATTTCATTAAACGCCTCTTGTGAGTTTATTATTGTATTTTATGACTTTCTGATGCCACCAATGTACTTTTCAGGCGATTTTACAGTAGATTAATCTCTCTTAATCGTTGAAGCAAAAGTTTGCAACAGACGCATTTGCTACACTGAGAAAAAAGTGACTGTTGAAACTGCAAGAAACAAATCATATAATTGTTCTTCCCCTTATTTAAGTCATCATACCTATCGTTGCAATTGTTACGACACTTAAATTGACACAAATTCCTGCTGTGTTTATGGGAAATAAATAAGTTCGGGAATACACTATCAAAACATTAATTGGAAAGCATTTTACGTCGAGTTTTGAGTGGATTTTGTCATATTTTAGTGCTCTTATTGTAATTTTTGGGGGGGTTTCCCTCCGAATCAACTATTAATAAGCCTGTATCAAATGTTTGCGACACCTCCAATGTCCCTGGATCGATTTTAAATATGAAGGTTTTCACTGCTCAACCTGGCATCAATGCTCCACAAAACTGAATTCATCGTCAGATCGTTCTAACAACAACAAGGAGCTCAAACCTCATTCCCTCGGTCTCACGTCGTGATTTCGTACCCGTAACGTAAATCCCTTAGCTGCCATTGCTCCTTGTTGATGGTGTGAATCGCGTGCATGAGCTGAATTCCAGGTCCCAAAGCACCGGATCGGAGTTTGAGTATGTGATCGCTCTCCCCGCTGCAGGCTGCAGATGCTGATATGTTGCTGATGCTCTGCTGCTGACGCGAAAATGAATGTTCGATATTTACGCCACCTACCCCCCTCCCCCCTCCTCACCCCAATCCATCACTCACCCTCTACCCATTTCAGAATAATTCACACGGTATTAACACGTTAACAAGTGAACGTAAAGTTAATCGCTGGAGAACAACGAGTTATACCAAATAGAGAGGATTACTTAACTTACAACATGTATCACAGTGGCGAAGCATGAAACTTGGCAAAAACGTATTTTCTCCATTTAAATTCACCAAAAAACTCGAACGGTTCAGTCATCGATCTTTCTAGAGTGTTTAAATGGGAAAAAGGAACGTTGCCAACGTCACGAAAATAATTGGATCCTAAAAAATGTTCTGTCTCACTCACTATCACGTGGTTTCATGTAAGAAATCGGATCCACATTATCGAATGTAAACTATTGGTATTTATTATGAAAAACAAAACAACAAAAAACAAAAAAAAACAAAAAAACAAAAAAACAAAAAACTGCGCGTTAAAAAGTTATATACCTACCATGACCACGGTTGAAAACCAAAAACTTTTAGAATGAGGCAAAAGAGAGTGAAAATCAGCTGAGAGTCTTAACCGGGAGCCCGTTTATAACTGCCATACTTAACGTGGGCGTGGAGTAAGTAATGTGCTAGTATAAGTATAATAGACTTCCATTTTACTACCTTCATTTACAGCAGATTAGATAGCTACTGCATAAAGGTGCTACAACATTTTTATGTCACCATAAAACGACGGTTTAAAGCACGTCTATAAACTACAAATAATCAAAATCGATCCTTACGAAGCCAATATCAAGGGTCACAATGGGAAAAAATATGTTCCGCTAATAATTTTTGAATGCTCATCTTATATCTATTAAAATCGTCCCCCCCCCCTCTTTTAACTAGTTCGGTTACTTTTGATTTGCGCTAATCAGACGTAGTGACGGCGCGTGAAACCAAGCAAGGTTACATTCCATCGATTTAAACTCTTGTGATCTATCAATTCAAGTTGTTTAGATTGTGCACATCCAATAGTTCGACCTTTCTTCAGGTTTAAATGGGCATGATAAGATGTTGCCACATGGGCAGTTGCAAGGGTCTGAAATGCTGTGCTTTTCTTAAAGAAAACGATAGTACCTGATATGGGCTTAGAACAATGGTGCATTTGATTTTTCCTTGGTGTCTCGGTTTTGGAGATACACTATACACGCGTGTAAAGTTGTGAAAAATCGTTTTTCGTAGTGACGTCACTACGCGGAATTCCCATTTAAAACAATATATTTTGGGAAAAAATTTCATCTCCAGAACAATGGGACTTATTTAGAAACGTAATTTATTCATTTTTCTTTTTTTTTTTAAATGAAAAAACACAACATTTCAGACCCTTGCAACTGCCCCATTTCGCATTATGGCTGTTACAAAAGTTTTCAACGGACACTTTTTTCGTATTTTTTTTTTTTTTTTTTTTTTTTTTTTTTTTTTTTTTTTTTTTTTTTTTTTTTTTAAAGTAAAAACGGAGGTTGTGTTTCTTTTGAGTGTCACTGACACAAGTGCCTATACTGGAGAGTTTAAATGTAACTCCCATCCAAGTTCTACACAGAAGAGTACTTGCAAAGAGATGTGTAAGTCTTTATCCATCACATCGAGCTAAGTCTAAGCCTTTTAAAAATTGAGAGAAATAGCGAGGAATCGAAGTTTTTCCAGCGGACAGGCGGAGGAGTTGAAAAGTTGCCGAAAAAGAGTTAAGGGATTTGAATTTCGGGACTTTGTAAGAGAGGAATAAAGGACCCGTTTCACTTTGATATTCGCTCGTAATCTCGTATCCTTAACATGGCAGTCTACAGCAATAAAAGTAAGGCAAGGGAGAAGTATAGGTAATTTATTTTGACAGCAATTGCCGATTTAAATCGGCTTTTCAAAATGCCTTTTAGAGACAGAGGAGCGAGAGTCTTTTTCAGTCAATTTAAAAACTCGCTTTTCAAGCCTATGTCATTAAAGATACGGTCTAACCGCCGCGCCATAACGCTGAACTCAAATCGAAAGAGGTCGCTCACGCAATTTTTCAAGAAAAAGGGAAGAAAAGGGAGTTATTGCCGTGACATTTTTTTTCATAATTCTGGTTTAGTTTTTATTGGTTTAGGGGATTGGTATAAATTGGTTGAAACAAAATACATAGATAAGTACTCCTTTTCACAGTATCTTGTATAATGTTTGTTTGATTTTTGTTTCGGTCGTTTTTTTTTTTTTTTTTTTCGAAACAGACCCATAAAAGTTCTCACCATTCCAAAAACTTGACTTTGGATCAAAGTAAGTTCACAGAAAAGCGAAGTTTGCATATCCCAGAGATATCAAAATATGTATTTAAAAGAAAGGACTGATTTAACATCGCACTATCTTGCAAATTTTATCCCTATTTATCCCTAATTTTATGATTATTTTAAATTTGATTTCATCGATTTCTCCCAAGAAAAGGGTCAAGGATCAAAAGGGTTTCACAAGCCCGAGTATACTCGTTTTTTTCCTTTAGTCTATTTCACATTGCTTCAGTCTTCATTCCGGATAAACGCGATTATCAATGGAAATGCATACAATCTCAGGTAGAGAGCCTTCAATTTGTCGTATAGGCAATTCCAACTCCCCCGAGTACGAACAGTTAACTACCTTCCCTATGCATACAAACGAAAGAGTGGCGTTCTTTATAACTAACCCGGTCCTTGGAGGGTTAATCGGTAAATGTTAGAATGGGTCTGTCGCAAAATTTTGCAACAGCGATATATGGAAGGTTGACTCCTAAGTAAAATCACTTGAAATTACCCAAGTAAAATCACTTGAAATTAGCATCAGTAAGTTCTAAAATCTATTCAAAAACTCAATAATACTAAAAGTTAAATTCAGCACTTTTTTTTTTCAGTGCAAATCTTCCTTCAGTTGATTCTCACCCTCTTTTTATCCTCTCTGCCACTTTTCAAGGTTGGGGATTTAAGTTTTGTGGAAAATTGGAGGCCGCGGAGCGTGTTAAAATTCGGCCTTTGGATTCACAAAGGTTAATCGACTCATTAACTTGGATACGTGTTCGTGTGTATTCTCGCTCAGCATTAAATTAGCACTTAATTTAACCGCGCGGGGTCACAGTAAATGATTCACAAGAGGTTTAACTAATGCCCCTTGCCATCGCCAATCAAGGGCCGCTTCATGCATACCTCTCGTTATATCAATCGATCGTGATGTCCACTGTCCAGGGTGTGTCGTATCATCGATACGGTCTCTAATGCAAACTTGGAATTATTATGAGCCGGTAGTGGTGGTTGTGGTGGTGGTCAGGTCATAGTGGTGTTGCATTAGCGGATACAGGAATTTCTCTCTCTGTCTCTCTCTCTATCTCTCTCTCTCTCCAGCCTTTTGAAAACATGTGTTTGAAAAGGATAGCAGAGGGGGTCATCACGTGACTTTAGCCCCTACATCCGTCCTTTTCCCACACACTCGTTCAAATGGGAAGAATGAGAGAGACAGACAAATTCCTGTATCCGCGCATGCGGAGGTGTAGAGAATCTATTATTCATCCTGAACACGCGTAAATATATTTCGTCACAACTTTATTTTGTAACCAACGAGCTATGCATTTATCTAGAGTGGCGGTTTAATAGGTAACCTGCGTAACCACCATTGGGGATTTTTAGGTTAGGTTTAAGCGAGTAATTTGTCCATTTGATTCCGTGTATTTTGATGGGGTGCCACTGTACAATGGACCAGAACATGCGCCTTTGATCCATTATGCGGTGGCACCGCATCAAAATGGACGGGAACGAATGGACAAATTACTCGCTTAAACCTGACCTCAAAAATTTTACCCCCATGGTGGTTACGCAGGTTACCTATTAAACCGCCACTCTAGATAAATAAATATATAGCTCGTTGTTCGTTAAAGTCAAAACAAATCAGGTATAGCGAAGGCAGCCGATTTATGACATGTTCAAATGCCATTTCAATTAAAACTTATTTAACTATAACTAACTAACTAACTAACTAACTAACTTCCTTCCTTCCTTCCTTCCTTTCTATAGGCCACACTTTCTTCTCGAATGGCTACCTAATGCAAAAGACTGACCGACCGATATGTGGAAAGTGCAACTCGCACGTTACAGTTAAACACGTGCTGAGAGACTGTTCTCTTTTTGAAAGAAAAGGAAACATATAATCTGAATAACACTTCTGATCTTCCTTGGACCTCTAGGTTCTCTGAGGAAAAGTATAAAGTTAAACTCTTGCACTCTATTCAATCAACGGGACTACCTTTGTAATTTTTTGCTGCAAATTTACCTACTTTTTACAGCGCTGTTCTAATTTTCATACACTAGCAACGTCTTATATGTTTTTACAGGGGTGTGAATAGCCTGAGATGCTAAGGCACCCCTTCAATAAAAACGTATTATACTACTACTCCTTTTTTTCTTTCTTTCTTCCTTTCTTTCTTTCGTTTTCAATTCCACTGGACATGTTTAGAATTAAAGGGCGACGGGTTTTAGGCAATACAAAAGAGGTTGAGTTCGTTTACATTTGGTTGATTTGAGAGGTGATTTACCATATTTAATTTCAAATATCTCATAAAAATGGTTTGTTTTGACAAAAACCTATGCTTTTAGTTATTCCTAATCTGAGAAATCATGCCAAAACATGTCTCGTTATTTAATTCGAAGAGTCTTTCAGTTATCGTTAGACGGTCTTTCTTTGGAGAGGGCCCTACGGAGTTTAGTAGGTACTACACATCCATGAAAAATTTAAGCTGAACGATTGAAAATGAAAATGGTTACCAAATAAAGTACGGCATGAAACCTCTCGAAGCTCGGAATCAAATCGGTTGGGTATTAAAAATGTTGTCAGATTTTCCTATAAGTTACCAACTTCTTTAACTAAGTCATATCGGAGGAATCAGATATCATCCGAGATAATGGCAACCCTGTAATATTAAATATGAACTTAGACGGCACAAATTCTCAGAACGGCTCAAATATTCTGCGGTGTTTTACGGTGGAATGACCACGGTTTCCACCACACTCTCGTTCCGATTAATTATTTCTCGGCGGAGAAAGAAAATTAAAAATACATTATCCGCCGCTCATTAGAATCTCTTGAACAATCACTTAACTCGAATCCATAAACAGAGAACTTTTACTTAAGCTCATTCCAACTTTCGCGTGATTGAACACAGTTTAATTTCATTCACATTACTAGCTCGGGAAATATGGAAAAAGAAAAACAAAACAAAACAGAGCTTAGTCGCTGGACCCCGCCCGGTTTAAAAACGGTTGTAAAATAGTAGACAACGTTCAGTATGAGTAGTTCTTTGTTGTTTTTAGTCTCCGGTGGCCAATTAGCTCCGCTCGACTGGATACAGACTGAAATTCGCTATACCCATTTTCCACTGTTGATGTTTCCCCCCCCCTCCCCGTTCTCCCATCTGCTCCTTCTCCTTAAATCCTCCTCCCCCACCTCGACCCAATTTCCTCTCCTGCCGCTGCACCAATTTGCTCCATTCCGCGGAAATCACAAATCAACTGACAAAATTGAGACGCCTAATAAATAAATTGATAAATGCTTCCGCGCTCTGACAAAAAGCAAAACCCATTCTTCCTTGAGGGGAGTATTTTTGCTCAATTTACCGGCTAAAGCGCATCATTTCCTCGAAGAGGGAATCGTCCACTGACCCAATAAAAAACGGGTCAAATAGGTCAGTGGGCACAAAAGAAAAATAGTGCTGTAGGGAAGAGGGGATTATAAGGGTGAGCGAAAAGGGGAGGGGGGGGTTAGATGAAGGAATTGGCAAAAGATCTGCGAAAGGAGACTTGCCGAAAAAATAAAAGGGGTGGGGGGAAGGGAAGAAAAGGAAGAAGACATCGGAACGTAGAGAGAAGAACAGAAAGGATCCAGAAAAAGGGGGGGGGAGGGTCGAAGGCGAGGTAAGGGATTAGATTTAGTTACCTACAGCGCTGGCCGAGAAAAAAAGAAAGGGGCTGTGAAGGACGGTGGATTGTGGGGGGGGGGGCTTCGAATAAATTCGAAACTGACGACGGGGTGCTTTGGCAGTGGTTCAACGGGGGGAGGGTTTTTTTTTTTCCTTCTCCTTCTTCCTTTCCCTCTGATGTGCAAGCAACCAGCGCATCTCGACGCGACGCCTAGTCGCCGCTCTATGTGAAAAAGGGCGTTGCCTTCCACGGAGCCGGGAGCCCCCGTGTCAAACTTGGTTATGACACAGACCGGATTAACATGAGAGATGGTTCACTTTTTAAGTTGTAGTTTTCCTGTGTGCAGCCCCTACATGGCGATAGAACTGCGCTTTTGGGCGCGGGGGGAGGGGGGGCAATTCGAACCTTGGATCGTGCACCGCCTCTAGCGCGCCACTCACTCTCGGTCTCTGAGTGTGGAGCTCCATCCCCATTTCTGTGCGTCCATCCAACCCTTTATCCCCCTGTCTCTTTCTTCCTGCCTCCCTTTATCCCCCTGTCCCTTTTTCCCTGCCTCCCTTTCACCCCTTTTCCCTTTCTTTCTTCCTTCTTATCACTTTTGCTCCCCCCTCACTCTGCTTCTCTTGGGACTTCTCTTCTCTGTCTCTTTCATTCGTTTCATCTTCGTCCGAGCTCGCTCCAATCCTTTATTGATACAATCTAAGCGACACAACTTTTGACGCTATATATTTCCATGATCTTGACCGCTGAAGTGACATAACGTGCAATCTGACAACGTTGCTTTAGGACTCTTTAACCTCCATATTGCTGGGGGGGGGAGTTCGGTCCGCGCGGACCCCAGGCCTGCTTTTTGCGATAATACAGTGCATTTCACACTGACCTAATGATTTCAGGTTTGTGTCAATGAGGTTATGTTTAATGCAGTCACCAGTTTTCACGATTATATTTCAATTACTTTTGGATTTACACATATAAGCCTTTAAAGTCGTGGGGTCCGCCCCCTCCCCGTTGCTTAAAAACATCTTAAAAAATACATTTAAAAATCACATTAATTGTGCTTTTAGAGGTTCAATGTGAAACATTAAATAAGAAAGAAAATCATGCCAAGAAAAAAAAAAAAAAAAAAAAAACAAGCAGCCTTCAAAACATGCGGGCGTGTTAAGAATGGATGCACGACATATTAATGAATAACTGATTTGCAAATTTTAAATTTACTGTTTCAACGCGATTTTAAATCAGGCTTTTAATCGCCCTTTAAAATATTTTAAAATCATTACATTTTAAATTTTTCATTCAAACCTTACCCAAAATGAAAATGATATTTGCGTATATCGTAATTTATGTTACGGATCAAACATTTGAAAAATAATCACCAACATCAGATGGGAAAAACTCTTAGAAAGATTTTTGGTCCTCTTTATTTTTTTCAATATGACGCATGTTAATCAAGACGCTCGCTGCACATGTGGAAAAGTCAGCCCTTTTACCATGCATGAAGGGTGGCAGTACGTATGCACTATGCAACCCGCCTCTCCGCTGCCCCTTCGAAGCGTCAGGCGGCGGCGCACTATGGTCCAGAAGTCCGATTTAGGAAGACATTAGTTTCCATTAAAATCGCCCGATATCTTGAAAACGGCTCATCTGACACCAAAACTGGTTATTACAAAAAAGATAGAACGTAAACCGTTTTAACTTTTTTGTAATAACCATTTTTGATGTCAGATGAGCCGTTTTCAAGATATTGGGCGATTTTAATGGAAACGAATGTCTTCCTAAATCGGACTTCTGGACCATAGTGCGGCGCGGCGCGGCGCGGCGCGTGCTTGATGTAGTAAAAGCGCTGACTTTTCCATATTGTGCAGTGATTATCTCGCTTAAAACGCATCGTATCGAAAAAAAAAATTAAGAAGCCCCAAAGAGAGTCTTTCTACGTAAGAGTTTTTCCCATCTGATGTTTGTTGTTACTTTTCAAATTTTTGATCCATAACATAAAATTCGTACCGATAAAGGTACGAAATTGCCTGAAAAGTACTTTCAGATTCAATTTCTGAATTTTTCGAGGTCATTATTGGATTCTAGACGTAAAATGACCTCGAGATACGTTTCATGACATTTGGTTCATAATGGTGATCACTATTGCAAAAAAACTAAAATAATTTTAAAACTTTGGGGAACTGCAGCTCAAAAGAGGCGAATTGTTTCTGGAGAAAAAAATCTTATTTTGACCTCAGAAATTTTTTCAAGACAAGAAATTACGCAAGACACCCTGTATTTTTAAGCTCACAAATATTTATATTCCAAACTTTTCTGTTAAAGGCGAGGGTATGTAAGTAAATAATTACAAATTTTGATGTTTGATGGAAATACAAAATAACACTAATAAAAACCAATTATACATAACCATTTCACTGTAAACCTGCACATCAATTATTGATTGAGGTCGTGCATCCATTCCACGCATGCGTGTTTTGAAGGCTGCTTGTATTTTTTCCTTCGATTTATTTTTTATTCTCTACTAGAAAACTTTTTTATTTATTTATTTATTTTTTTTAAACAAAAAATGCTTCTTGCGAAGGAGTAGTTGATGCTCATAAGTATATGCTAAAGTGATACTCCCATCAATACTTGAAAGTTCTCTCTCAAAAAGCGATGTATAGGTTCACCTTGCCTTCGACCGAGCTTTAACCACGTTATCGGCTGGACCCTCCGGTAAAAATTCCGTTGACTCGAGACCGAATTCTAAGAAGGGATACAGAGCGAGGTCACCAAGAGGTTTTGAAGGATACTTAATTTTTTTTCTCATGTTAGTATAACTTGTAGGCAGTTTCCTTTGAGATTGGAAGTAGTAGAAAATAATTGGGAAGGGCTCACTGCTACAGAATTAGAGCTTCCGCTTCCTCTTTTAGGGGAAACCCTCTCGGAGGCCAAGTCCCTCAGTTTTTCGAATTACCTATACTGAAGTTTATGAGGTTTTCCTTCAGTTTTGTTCTTTTTTTATCCCTTCATCTCCCTTAGGAACTCACTTTTCCTCTTTGAAACTCTGTATTTTGTGACATTGACCGATGAAATCATATTTATCAATATCTTTGCTCAAAGACTGAACCCTGCTCCGTTCATTTTGTTCTATTTTTTCCTCATTTCAAGTAAGGTCCTCGTACGAGTTTATTTTCAAACCTCTTAAAGGTGATTGGTTAGAATTGGTGAGTCACTAATATAACTTGGAAAACATCTAGACGGTATTATTTTGAGTATTTTTTTTCTTTTTTCCGTAGAGAGCAATGCTTTTGTGGATTGAAAAATACCTCAATTTTAGAATTATATTCAAGGAAGGATAAAAAAATATCAAATGTCTAGTCTTCACGATTTAGGTAACCGGAACGAATCAATAAGTAATCTAGCCAACATTCCTTTGATGTTTTCATTCTCAATCAAATTTTGACCGATTCTGTCCAAAATGAGCCTCGCAATATTGAAGCAAATGAGCATCGGTCATAATTATGACGACTCTCGTGACGAAGAGTTGCGGTGACATCATTCCCACACATTTTAGACGACCAAATTGAAGTGTCCGATACCATCTTTCAACTCTCAACAAAAGCACGCTTCACCTCTGGCTGGATAACAATCTTTCTCTGGATCCCAGTTTGCTGCTAAGATTTGTTTTGCGGATTTGCTGATTGCCGAACTGATCAAGGTTCTTTTCCTGACAACTGCTCCAAACAAAGAGTAAACAAGAATCGCAATTGAATGGAAGGCCTGCGTGGTCAACGCAGATAAGGGATCGGATTATCGGAACGCGGGCTGGCCTCTGATTGGCTGTAAGCCTGGTGCAAAACTGTTTCATGCCATAGGAAAATTAACACGGGGTTTTCGTTCCGGGACGTTTATCTCGAAACCTGTGCAAAATTGCCTCTAAACAATTGGTACAACTCGATTCAGCAGAATTTTCTAAAGAAATTGATAGGCCATAAGTGCCACTTTATTGCAAATTTGAAAAGACTGTTTCAGTTGAAAAGTACGCACAATAGTGTATTTACATGCTTGGCTTGTGTTTGAGCAGTGTTTGAGTAACTCACTATTGTGCGTACTTTTCAACTGAAACAGTCTTTTCGAATTTGCGATAAAGTGGCACTTATGACCTACCAATTTGTTCGGAAAATTCTGCTATAAATCGCGACTTGTACTAATTGTTTAGAGGCAATTTTGGACAGGTTTCGAGATAAACGTCCCGGAGCGAAAACCCGGTTAATTTCCATAAGGCCTAAAACAGTTTTGCACCAGGCTTACAGCCAATCAGAGGCCAGCCCACGTTCCGATCGCTTATCTGCGTTGACCACGCAGGTCTTCCATTCAATTGCGACTCTTGTTTACTCTTTGGCTGCGAACCATTTTGTAGGTTAGGTGTGAGATTGGAAACGATGCTTCAGAGCACACTTTGCTCTCTGCGGGACCATTTTCTCTTCGTGAAATGCGATACATCGATGCCTACTCTATTTGAAACTACAGAAAAGTATCGATTTCTATAAGGGGTTCAATCGCACCCTCAGACGATCGATACTTTTCTATAGCTTTTTTATGGCGTAGACATCGATTTATCGCAGTTCACGAACCACCGCTGCCCACGAGTCCCGAGTCCCTTTTTTTCACCCCTTTCCACAGTGTCATTCGAATTTAGAGTCAAACGGGGAGGACTCTATCCCTTTTATAAGATAGGAAGGAGATACGAGCCTGGACTCGAGAGGACGGATGGACATTGGAAGCGGAGTTGACGGATTCCAGCGGAATCCCTTTATAAATCATTCCTTCCCAATCCAGAGTGTAAAATGAAGGTAACCCAGGCAATCTGACAACCCAGGTTGAAAGAGTTTAAATAGATTTACTTACGATTCGAGCACTTTGCTTTTTACACCTCCTCACTCTCAACCTAGCTGTCCTGCGGCGTTGCCAGGTTTGGCTGAAAATTACCAGATTTTACGGGGTGTTTCAGCTACAATAGACCTGTCTACTGCGACGTCACGAACAAAAAATTGGATCCTAACAAATGCTCCATCTCTCTCGCTCTAGTGGGTTTTCCCATGAGAAACAGGATCCAAATTTTCTAATACAAATTCGTGCCAGTAAACAACAAGTTCTCTCATAGATTTTATTACACCATTGGATTCCAAGAACCTTAAAGTATAATCACGTTTCAATAACATTTTCGAAGCACCACGCATAATTTACAATCACAGTTATGTCGAAGAAAGTCTATATTTTGTCCTTGTCTCACTCACTGTTTCTTATGGGCACAAAATTCTAGGATATAGGCTCATCGGCACTATCACACCACGTGTTATACTTTTTGAGCAAGCTTCGATACGAAGAGAGGTTAGGATGATTGAGTGTCATGACGGTGATACGCCCGTCGCCCATCCCATAAGAGACCGTGAGTAAGACAAGGACCAAATAAAGGACATCTCTGGTCAAAATAATCAGCTAAAAGTCATCATGTTGACAGTTAGCATGAGATTCGAGACCTGATATCGTCATGACACCATGATGACGTCAACAAACATTATGCTGACATATTAACGTCATGATGTTTTGATGATGTTATGAAGATGTCAGGTCTCAAATCTCATGCTATTATTTGTTAACATGATGACATTTATAGCTGATTATTTTTACCAGGGATGTTTCGATATAATTGTGATTGTGAATTCACTTGTGATCTTTCATGAATTATGTCGGAGGAAATAGATACTTTTAGGTCCGTGGAATCTAATGGTGAAATAAAATGTGAAAAAAACTATATGTCTACGCGAACGAATGCTCATTATTCGAAAAAGGTCTGATTTACTATGGGTAAATCCACGAGAGTGAGTGGCATAGAGCATATGTTCGGATCCAATCATCACTAAATGCAGGTCTATGTTACTCAGAGAAACGAATGATCGTTGCAATAAATGTAGAACCATCATGAAATATGGACTATTGAAAAATCCCTTTTAAAAATGATCAAAATTAGCATTGATTCAATTGAACTTTCATTTCTATGCAATGAAATGAGTTTTTGAGTCTGCAAGAATTCTGCTAGTTTCAGAAAGGGAATTCAAGGTCTATTCTGGAAAAAAAAGATTACCAGATGCATGACGATATGTGAACCAATGTAAAAGATAGTACGACTACCAAAATTCTACTGTTTGTACCAATGTACCATAGCTCTTGAAAATGTTGAGGACATTTTAGTCCCATAACCATATTCTGGTATATTAACCCTAGAATTTTCTGGTCAAAGTACAAGAATTTCTGTGGTTCACATGTCGTTGTGCTTCTGGTAATATTACTGGAATTCAAGAATTATTTTTTTCAGTGTAATAGTCCAAATTTCATGAAAGTTCCTTAACTTCGACGATCGAGAGTTGTTTATTTCTCTATGCATGAAATTCCAAAGCCGATTATTCAAGTAAATAAAAGACTTTTCTCTCTAAAAACATGGATCTTGAAATGCTTACCTTTGAGCGACGAATTATTCAAAAATTTTAAATTTGGCTTTGAAACCCGAAACACACACTGTATAAATATTGTCTCTGACGGTTTTGTGACCCTAATTTGGCAACTCTGCAGTTATTCTCTTTCCCTTTTCTTCCCTTCTCATTGCAGCGTTGCCATTTCGTGTACAATTATCCGACATCTCCCATTTGACTTAATGTAAAAGTTGGTCATTCATAGGCAAATCTGGCATTATCGCTCCTCATAGATCTTTGGAGCGCAGTATTGCCAGATCGAGGGTAAAAAGTAAGCCGTATTGTCCCCATTTAAATCAATGTAAAACGTACAGCTTTTTCACCCCAATCTGGCAACACTGCTTTGGAGCGCAGTTTCATCACCAGCACCATTTGCTGCTGACCCGTCTCTCAAAAATATAGAAGGTTCCAAAATACATAGGACCGAGACTAAACATGGTTGTCAAACGTATATTATATATTTTATACTATTTTCACCCACGAGCTATGCCAATAAAGGGGCTATGCTGTGTTATAAGTCTAATCCCAAATTGTGACAGCACAACATGGAAAATATGATTCTGGTTAATTGTTTGCGTCATTTTTTGAATTTTAAATTATAAATCGAAATTCATTCAGTGAAAAAGTATTGCGATGGCGCAGATCTCTGTCTGTCTGTATCCCAGCACAGCTTTTGAAGCAGTATGGTCCACATGCATCAAAATTTTGAAGAGCTGTTGCTTTTAACATTCCTCGGAGGGACTTATTTTGTTTCTTCGAAATTTTAAGTTCCAAGCAAAGTTATGGAGGATACCAGGTTTAAATTCAAATCGAAAGGAAAACTTGGGTAAAATGGGTAAACATACACGGAAAAAAAACTAGGGTGAAAATAACCATACGGATACCTGATTTTGGCACCTGCTAGTTGTTATGGTAATGTTAACCAGAAGTATACTATGTTTTGATTAGATACTAGGTGATGTTACCTGATTGCATGTCGAATTTACTCCAAGTATCGGTAAATGTACCATACTTCTGGTCAAGTTTACCATAACATATAGCAGGTGCCAAAGTCAGGTATCCGTATGGTTATTTTCACTAATCTTTTTTTTTCCGTGTTGGAAAAAATTGGAATGTTTAAAATATCGCTGTTTGAGTTTTGATGAAACTTTGCAAACATATTCTGCAACCAGCCTATTGTAAAATTTACCTCTTGAGAAGGATTTGGGGGTCTTCCCCAGAAAATTAAAGGGGTGTCTGGAGGTTTCTCCCAGAAAATATAAGGGAGTCTCCCCCCTGATTATGTTTGATGTGAGGAAGTGTTAGTAGGGTATTCTCTACAGTTTATTTTTCGCCGGCTACACGTGGCAACTGTGAAGAGAGAACACATATCTGACGCGACGTATAAAGTGGTATTCCAATGTGTTTAGCACGTCCAATCCACCCCCTTTACCTTTCATCCCCCACTCCGACCCCCCCCCCCCCCCCCCCCCCAGACCCCCCACCACACATGCCCATCCCCTGCATCACTATGCTCACTCAGTTCCCTGACTCTCTCTCCCGTTTCGCTTCCTTCACACGCGCGCGTCATCCTTTTTTCACCGGTAATTTTATTTCCCTCCATTTCCCCGTATTTTAATGAATGAATACACGGAGGGATATGTGCTTCAACCCTGTCAAGCTAATAGGGATAGCCGGCGACCGTCTTCCTTGGATTTTCTCTCACTGTTAATGCTAATGTAACGCTGAGCTGCCGATTTGCGTAGATTTAATGACATATGTTTAAATTCACCGATGATTCCACCGGTTGAGAAAAGATTACATAGTTCAATTCTGTGTATGACTGGAATGCACGAAAATACTCAGATCTGTAATCTTTTCTTAACCAGTGGAATCATCGGTGAATCGAAAAATTACCATTAAATGTACGCAAAACGACAGCTCTGTCGAAAGCTACAGAATGAACGAATATTTTTGCTAAAGACGTTCCTTTTTTCAAGTTTTTTTTACAATAACGGAACCTAATGTGCTATCAAAGTGAAAACACGCAAAGTCATTTCCTTTCCTTAGAATATGTTCGGAAAAATAATTTTTTACAACGTTCTCAATGTTTTGACAACTTTTTTTTTACTTGAACGACGTGAAAGTGCTATGAATAGATAAGCTTGCAGAGTTTACTTTTCTAAAATGCTTGGTCATTCTTTTTTGTAAAACAGTCTGCGGAGGTTTATTGACTTTTACAACACTCTTGATCTCGATGTAAAATACGTTCTGTTAACATGGAATCATAGGAAATATCAAATAAAATGGACATGCACATGACATGATTTGAGAAAAAGTCAGCAGATTGAATTGTAAAAACCCCAGATTTGTGACACTCTTTTTTTCATAACTTAGCTCTGAAAGGGTTGAGAACACTTTTTATACGAGTATACATACTCAATTAAGTAGTTATTATACAAAAAAAAAGATTTGGCTACGGATGAAAATGAGCCCCTGATTGCAGAAACCATAAGTTGCATGTTTACTTGATGACCAATCAATTTTTTTCTTCATTGTATACGATATTAATAGAATTTATTTTCTTTTCTGTTTCCAGGTGAGTGTCCAAAATGTTGAAAATCGATTGACTTTTTTGTTTTTCAAGTATTTCTGACTAACGTAAGTTTTAATTTTTCCACCTCAAATTTTCCTGCTATCGGGCTCTTTGGCTCTTGCAAACTCTTAATACAGGAAGAGTTGATTCTTGCATATAATAACCTGTAAAAGTGACGATGAGTTCACTGAAAAATCACACTATTCACTATCAAAATCAGGCTTAATGGCGGAAAGACGCAGGTGTAATGGGAGATTCCTATCTAAATTGAGATATATCTCAGTGTTTCTGTAGAGAAAGTGACAAATTAGACTGGAACCCCCTATGATACCTGCATTGAACCTCTATTACGATCTTGCTGTCATAGCAGTTTTGTGAGTTTATTACTCCAGTAGCGAGGCATGCGATTTGGCAAAGTTCTTTTTCCCCCATTTAAACCCATTAGAAAGGTCGAAATGCATGGTCGTCGTCGATGACTGGCGCATTCGACTTTTTTGGTGAATTTTAATGGAGAAAATACATTGTTGCCAAATTCCACGCTTCGCCACTGTTATTACTAAATTTTAGATTTTCTCAGTGTGATTTTCGCTAGTTTTTATACATCAGATTGGACTATTCATTTGCTCACAGCAAAAGTTTGCAAGAGCCCCATTATAAGGACTATAAGGCAGCGGCGGCTCGTGCAATGTGGCAACAATGGATTTCCTCCATTTAAACACATTAAAAAGGTCGAAATGCACGGACATCGCCGATGACTGGTGCGTTCGACTTTTTTGGTGAATTTTAATGGAGAAAATACATTGTTGCCAAAGTCCACGCTTCGCCACTGTTATTACTAAATTTTAGACTTTCTCAGGGTGATTTTCGCCAATTTTTACATCAGATTGTACTATTCATTTGCTCACAGCAAAAGTTTGCAAGAGCCCCATTATAAGGACTATAAGGACTTATAAGAAAGAACCGCCACAGGCCTACGCTGCAACGAAACAACATCGAAATCAGAGCTGCCGATTTGCGTAGATTTAATGGCATTTTGAAATTCACCGATGATTCCACCGGTTGAGAAAAGATTACATAGTTCAATTCAGTGTATGACTGTAATGCACGAAAATACTCTAATCTGTAATCTTTTCTCAATCGGTGTAAACGCCGTTAATTAATTATAATATGCTGGTTGAGAAAAGATAAAATACGCTAGTATTTTCGTGCATTACAGCCATACACTGAACTAAACTCTGTAATCTTTTCTCAACCGGTGGAATCTTCGGTGAATTTCAAAATGCCATTAAATCTACGCAAATCGGCAGCTCTGATCGAAATACAGCATGAAAAACAGTATGGTTTATTCTTGGAACGTTTTTTGGACTTGCGATTCATTGGAAACTATAAGTCCCTGGGTCAATGACCTCGCTGAGCAGAGCTGAGTCCTCCCAGTCTTTCCGTCATCATGTTGCGCAGCTCGCAAAGGTGCGGAGTTACAAAATGTAATTTACCAGAAGTGGCCTGGGGGGTTTTGAGCGAGGGGGCGGGGAAGGAAGAGAAATTGCGGGGGAGGAAGGGGGGAGCAGGAAGGAGGAAGGGGAAGGGGGGACGACCAAGACCAAGAGGGGTTGAAGGCGACCGCAGCGCACGCAAAAGACAAAAGTTTTGAAAATTAGGAAGGAAAGGCGACATCGCACAGTTGATGAAAATGGAATAGTGTCTGAACCAGTGCTGCCGTTTTGCGTATAATGAATGACATTTTCTAATTCACCGATGACTCCACCGGTTGAGATAAGATTACACAACTCAATACTCTGTATGACTGTACTGCACGAAATTACTCTAATCTGTAATGTTTTCTCAACCGGTGGAGTCGTCGATGACTTGAAAAAAACTTGCGGATATTTTAATAATTCAATGGCGATTGCACCGATTGAGAAAACATTACAGATTAGAGTACGTACTGTCGTGCAGCACAGTCAAACACTGAACCGAACATTGTAATCCTTTCGCAACCGGTGGAATCATCGGTGAATTGAAAAATACCGCATTGAATATATACGCAAAACGGCAGCTTTGGTCTGATCATCTGAAGCATATGAAGCATCTGGTCTGAACACATTGTTTTATATCTCTGACAATTGGCAATAGTGATTAATTTGAGTGTGCAAATTTGAGGTTAGGTAAACAACATCTCCCAGCACTGATAACAGCTGCGGAACCCACCAGTGGAAGCATTTTTACCGCATATGTAATTAATTTTTTCGGTGTTTGATGTTTTTGAATGATTTTCGTGGTTTTAGTGAATTTTGTAACCTCTGATGTCCTTTCAGCAGTTTAGGTTTACTTTCTTTGTTGCTTGCATCACTGCTAAGGCATTCTTAAGGGGTGTCTCCACCTGCGAATTTAAAAGCGCGAATTGACCGCTTGAGCCAATAGGCTTCTCATTTGTCGATACATCGGACTCGACCTATCGACTTCAAGGCAGCTCATTGGCTCAATCAGTTTATTCGCGCTTTTGAATTCGCAGGTGGAGACACCCCTTTAGGTCCCTGCACCCCTTCCTTTTTTACGTTCGATAAAAAGTATGTTTTAAGCCACGAGGCGCAGAGCTTCGTAGCGACTCGAGAGCGCGGAGAGTATACATGGAAAGGACAAGAAAGGCAACGAGAACGTAAAAAGCGGAAGAAAAAAGCGGAAGCAAGCTGAAAAGAAGTGCGAATGAATAAGAGTGCAAGTGAGAAGGGTAGGGGAATTAGAGACCGAAAAAGGGGAGTGAGAGAGAGAGAGAGAGAGAGAGAGAGAGAGAGAGAGAGAGAGAGGAGAGAGAGAGGAGAGGAGAAAAATACGGCGGCATCGTTACGTTGGCTTGAAGAACTTGGGAATTCTTTACGGTAGACCTAACTCAACGGCGCGCAGAGCACCCAAACAATAGCTTATCATAGAAAAAGAAGCTATAATTAAATGTCAAATTACTTAACATTTCTTAAAGAAGATATATGGCTGGAATGATAACCGCGTGTATAATGTTTCATCAAGCGCCTTCAATTAGATAGAAAGGCAAAATCTATGGGCGTCATTTGGGGGTAGGGTTCAACACCCCCCTCCCCTCCCCGCACAAGAGGAACGAAGATTCACTTCCCTAGTAAAAATTTTTTGATGACGGTCATTAAAAACACTGAGAAATGGAACACTGACCGGTCAACAAATTTGATGGTCGCCATCAAAATTTTTGTTGGCGACCAACAAATTTGTTGACCGGTCAGCGTTCCATTTCTCAGTGTTTTTAATGACCACCATCAAAATTCTGCTGGTCCACCATTAAAATTTTATTGATCACCATCTAAAAGTTTTTAACTGAATAAAAGGGTTAAGGATAATATTGGGGATTAATAAAAGGAAATCTTCACTCATAGACATGTACGGATGTACCACCTAAATCCGCCGATCGAACGGAGGCTTCCAAATTTTATTGTTGCTACCGGGACTCGAACTCGAGACCTTCCGATTCCAAGTCCGATGACCTAACCGTTACACCACCCCGATCAGATATGAATGTAGGACGAAATTCCGGTAGATAAGTTTGCGAAAAGAGAATATGGTTACTTTAAGTCTGATTTGCATGAAAATTGGTAATGGAAGGTATTTTTGGTCGAGGAATCTGATTCTGCATTCAGATTTTTTGTATTTAAAAAACTTGATGAGATGAAATCATTTTGTTACTGGGTGTAACAGAGTCAGTCTCCTTTTCTTCAAATTTTGAACGGTCGTGGAACCTGAAGTTTGATCGGTCTTTGAATCTATATAATGTCACGGAAATCAAATCATCCACATGGAACATTTTACCAGGGATGTTATCTGTTTTCCAAACACATTTAAGAAAAGAGTACGAAAGTGCCCTATTTGTTGTTTAGGTAGTGCGTTTTTTATCATACAGCATACCAAATAAAAGCTTCTTTAACTTACTATAAGTGCGGCGGAGTCAATTGTAAAGTGTCTCAAATGTTTAGTTCAAAAAAACACATTCATTTCCATCTATGGAAATTATTCATTTAAATTTTATTGGCGGAGACAAAGAAATATGGCCAAGGTATGCAATACGCAATGCACAGTATACCATTCAACTCATGTATTAGGGGTGTGTTGCATATATTGCATATCCTGGCCAGGTTTCTTTGTCCCCGCTATAGTACGATCCCTACGATTCCTTTCATCCGTAAGCTATTTACTGGTCATCAACAAAACTTTTTGGCCACGAACAAGCTTTTGATGGTGCCAATACTTCTTGTGACCGATCATCAAAAATTCTGTTGACTGCCAGCAAAATTTTTACTGGTCGGTCACAAGAAGTATTGGCACCATCAAAACTCTGTTGGCGCCAATACTTCTTATGACCGACCATCAAAAATTCTGTTGGCTGCCAGCACAATTTTCACTGATCGGTCACAAGAAGTATTGGCACCAACGAAATTTTGTTGACCACCAACAAAATTCTACTGGCACCAACAGAATTTTACTGGCAGTCAGTAAAATTCTGTTGGTGCCAGTAAAATTTTGTTGATGGTCAACAAAAAATTTTTACTAGGGTTAAAGTAACTATTAAGGTGATTCCAGGCGAAACTTTTCCAGATTTTAATCCGATGGATAGCGCCTTTATCGAGGTTTTTACAACTAAATCAAACTTTTAAATCGTCTTTAGCAAATGAGTGCAACAGTCCCTGTTGAATATTCTTTATTTCACAATCATATGTCCACAACTCTTTCCATGACAACACTAAAATCTATTCTTTCATTCAGATGTTTAGTCACCTCCTAAAAAAAAAAGAAAATTACTACTACTACCAACCTCCAAGTAAGGTGAACTTGTTTTTGAATCAAGTACTAAAAATGTCGCTGTGCCTTCCGACGTTTCAAAGATTTGTAATTTTTCCCTGTCCTTTGGGGATAAATCGAAGGTTCCTAAAGGGACGATACTTTTGACAAACATTTCTCTTGATTTAGACAAATTTTTCAGGATTTTTTTTTTTTTTTTTTTTTTTTAACGACTTTTTCGGGAGTTCTTGAAAATATTAACAAAGTTGTAGAATGTTGGAACGTGTGATGGCACTTACGAGACTATGCTTTTACGTTTTATGTGATGATCATCTGACATCAATGGAAGTATGGTTCGGAATTTTTCTTTTAAGTAACTTTCGGAATTCGGGACCAGCTTAGAAGAATATGTTGGAGTACATATTTAGGTCCAAGTTGCATTTTCCACACTGTGCTTCAGGAGAAATGGAATGAAGAAGGGAAGAAAGAAAAAGAAAAAGAAAACCAAACTCGATAGAATCTACGATTTGTAGGACCGTCATTCTATTTCGAGACAGTAAACCATTTACTAAACTTGAGCTGAAATTGAGTGGCGTGTAATAGGATTTGAAGTCACTTCACCAAGGGTAGCCTTGGTCTGCTTCGGCTGCCCATTCCTGGAATGAAATGGACGTCTCGTAAAAGCTTGCTAGATTTTTTTATCCTAGTTTAGAAATTATGATTGTGTTTGTGAAAACGATGAAAATCATTATTGTTGGTTAAAAATCTCCTAGTGCGGCTGTTGCACATTTTTGCTATAAGCGATTTAATAGTATAAAGATGGCAGCACTAAAAACTTCCGAAATTCACTTCTTAACTCGCAATAAACGCTTTTATTTGTGCGAGCGTAATGGTGGCTGAGAGCAATAATAATGGGAGATTCCTATCTTAATTTCTTCACTCTCTCTCTATGCTGACAAGGATGATTCACAGAGTAATTAGTCATCTGAATAATTATCTACATCCGATGAATGGTACTGTGGCACCTAGTGACACTGATGTCACATGAAAATCGTTTTTCATTGGTTACTTCTTGATGGAGTCACAGTATTGTTAGATGGGAATCTCCCATTATTACTGAGCCCTCAGCCACCATTACGATCGCAAAAATAAAATCGTTTATTGCGAGTTTAGAAGTGAATTTCGGAAGTTTTTAGTGGTGTAATCGTTATTTTTGGAGGATTTTAAACCAGAATCTACTATTAAATCGTTTTTAGCAAAAGTGTGCAACTAGCCCTATTATCAACCCTTTTTCCCCCCACATTGATTGGTCTGTGAAGAATGTCTTATAGAATTATTTATCGGAGATCTATACTTCGCACCAATATTTTACGATGAATCGATCGTTAAGACCAATGGCAGCTCTTGCTATTTGACAACCACGTTTTTTACTCTCTCACTCTAACGTAGTTAGAGTGAGAAAGTATTGCGATGGCGAAGATGTCTGTTTGTCTGTATCCCAGCATAAATTTTGAATCAATCCATATACATCCACATTTTGCAGTTAAGTTGCTTCAAACATTCTTTTGAGGGACTTTCTTTGTTTTTTCGAAATTTAAAGATTTAAAAAAGTTATGGGATATAAAAGGTTTCCATTAAAATCAATGGAAAACGTGGGTAAATAGGGAAAAATTGTGATTTTTCAAATAAAGCTGTTCGAATTTTGATAAAAATTTGCAAAAACATTCTGCAACCAGCAACTTTAAAATTAACCCTTTAAGGGAGGGGGGAGGTCTGGGGGTCTTTCCCCTGAATATTATGGGGGGTCTGGGGGTTTCCCCTAGAAAGTGTAAGTCGGTCTATCCCCTCCCCCCCCCCAGATTAAGTTTGATGCGAGAACGAGTTCGTGGAGTATTCCCTACAATTCATTTATTTTTAAACCTATGCAAAAGTATCGATACATCAGACATTCAGTGAATCCCCCAAGGATCGATTATTTTACATTGTTTAAATGGAGAGAATTGGTTGTTGCCACATTGCACTGGCCAACACTGGATGAGACCGTCTATGAACGCCAGAGCTGTTTATCGAGCATCGTAAAACTTAGTCGTTGCAATGTTACCATCATTTAATTCCCCAACAGCTAAAGGTCCCTCACTTGTGGCTTTTAAAAACGAGCAATTTAACAAAGAGTAAATTAGAGCGACCAGCAAGCCTTTCCTGCGCGCATATACTGGGATTTGATTTTTTTCTAAAAACTATGATGCATTTTAACTATTTGCAAGAAGCGCCTTAGCTTTTACGTCCATTGAACCCCATGTTAAATTAAGGGGAACACCACTACCCCTGAAATGGTCAACCTTCTTAAGCATAGTGTTACCTTCAGAAAACAACGAAATACATCTTATACACGTAAAAAAAGATTAGTGAAAATAACCATACGGATACCTGATTTTGGCACCTGCTAGATGTTATGGTAAATTTGACCAGAAGTATGGTACATTTACCGATATTTTGAGTAAATTCGACATGCAATCAGGTAACATCACCTAGTACCTAGTCTAAACATAGTATACTTCTGGTCAACATTACCTTAACCAAAAATCCGGTATTCGTATGGTTATTTTCACCGTAGTTTTTTTTCCGTGTAGAAATTCAAAAACTCGTGCCGCGTACCAAAATGTTTAAGAAATCGAGTATTGAAAGCTATAGTTTGTCCGGTGCTCGCATTTGCATCAGAAAAAGGAATTCATGCAATAGAGGGTTAAAATGACTTAATCGCACTATTTATTCAACAACGTCAAACATGTTACAGCTCGTTGTAAAATTGGGACGGGACGAAAACGGGCTTTCAGGAAAAGGGTGAAGGGGGGAATTGCAAGATGGGTGGGGCGTTGGGGGGGGGGGGGGTGAGCGTAAGGCATTAGACTTTCGCACCCGCCCCGCCCCGCGTGCCACATCGCATCGCTTCGGTGACTCTGCATGCTGTTTACCGTGGCACTCTGATCCTGAGCTCCTCCATGCCTAGCAACCCTCCCTTCCCCACTCCCTTCTCTTAAGAGCGTCCTCACCCTGAAACACAGCAATTCCGCTGCGCCGGTTGCTGATGAGAAAACGATCTTAAACAATAAAATAAATAATGATCGCATCGCTGCGGCCGCGGCCGCGCTGGGTCTCGCCCACCGAACTCGGTGTATGTGTGAGAGTGTGCGAGCGTCTATATATATGTATATACGTATGCGTATGTTCATGTGTGTGTGTGTGTGTGTGTGTGTCTGTCTGTGTGTGTGAGTGTGTGTGTTAGTGCATTGCCGGCTGTCTGCCGTTGCCACTGATGCTGCAGCGGCGGAAGTGAGCAGTGCGTTTGCGGATTTGGATAAATAATATCACATAATAACATGGAAATAAGCCGCGAGGCCACGGCCGTGGATCCTGGGGAAGCCCGCGAAAGCTTGAGTTCGAGCAGAATACATAAATTACCGGAATCGGAACCACACTACACCGCCTCCCCCCCTCACCCCCTAGCAGCTTCCTCCTCGCCAATCATCTCCTTGCCCCTTCCTACCGTGCCCATGCTCGTTCTCTCTCTCTCTCTCTCTCTCTCTCTCTCTCTCTCTCTCTCTCTCTCTCTCTCTCTCTCTCTTTCTATCCCCCTCTCTCCCCCTCTCTCTCGCAGTCTCTCCTTCCCCCCTCTCCCATCATCTCCTTGCTCCTTCCTACCGTACCCATGCTCGTTCTCTCTCTCTCTCTCTCTCTCTCTCTCTCTCTTTCTATCCCCCTCTCTCTCGCAGTCTCTCCTTCCCCCCTTACCATCATCTCATTGCTCCTTCCTATCGTACTCATGCTCGTTCTCTCTCTCTCTCTCTCTCTCTCACTCTCTCTCCCTCCCTCTCTCTTTCTCTCTCGCAGTCTCTCCCTCCCCCCTCTTTCTCTCTCTCTCCCTCTCTCTCTCGCAGTCTCTCCCTCCCCCCTCTCTCTCTGGCCTCCTACACCTCCACTCCACTCTAGCATCCCCGCATACTTGCAGAGTCCTCTCGCCTCTTCTTGCCACTCTATGACCCTTCTTTGACTTCTTCGTGCGTTTCTTCGTGCCCTTCTGGCCCTCTCCAAAAGCGATGTTGTCAGATTTAGGGCCGAAATTTATCACATTCTTTGAATTTTTCTCTGAGTTTCCTCGAATTAACGAGTGCCAATGTTGGTCGGCCGCCTTGGTCTGGTGGTCAGCGCAACTGGCCACTAACCCAGAGGTCCTAAATCAGGTGGACATCATAATGGCTCTTAATCCAGCTATGTGTCTGTGAGTGACTTCTCAAAAACAGCAAGAACGATCCGATTCAGCTCTCACAATGAAGCTTTCGCCAAGAAAATTATAAACGTCAAGTTTGGTACACCAGTGGGCCATTGGCAGCCTTGCTGGCAGCAAGTTGTGCGCGTTCACTTGAAGCGCCTTCAAAACGCGGTATATGCAAAACCATCTCCGTCATGTCGGAATAGTTAACTACACAACTATTAACAGTTTTTATCCGTAACTCAGTGTAATTTAATCAAGTTATATCCTCTCTTTTTACTTCTGACGTGCGCTCATGCCAAAGAAGAACGCCGTTAATGCCAAGTAAGTATATGAAAAAATAGATCGAAGTGTTTTCTGCATAAAAATGACTAAATCGCATAATGAGCCCATTTTTTTGGCAAGGTTCACAGTAAATTACTTCTGGCCTGCAATTTAACATCAATTGGAAACCAGTGCTCTGGTGGCAGAAGCCGGTGCTAGATTCTGAAAATTTACCCTAGGGACTTTATTGCCTTTAGCTCTTGATAGGATCGCTAAGAACCAAGTTTTAACACGTACTTCGATATTTCCTTGAAACCTCCTCAGCTTGATAAATGTCATTTGGAATACTTGGAAGACAAAAAGAGGATGAGGATTGATGATCAACTGTAGGCAACTTTGGGAAAGCTAAGTCATTGGGGAATGGTGAAATGGTTAAATCAATAGAGATAGAATTGATATATTTATTGAGGAAATTAAAAATTGAGGTTGGAAAATGTTAACATTTGAGGGAGATCTCAAGGCTGGTTCGAACCAGCAAGCTGATTATGAACAATCGTATCGTAATGCTATCGAGTCGATGCTCGAGTGCGTGTTATCTTATTTGTGGTGCCATTCCGAAAGGTTTCATTCCTATGGAAACCCTTCCATCTCTACGGAAATTCTCCAATAGCTCAGGAGTCATCGACAAATTTCTGTAGAGATGGGAGGGTTTCTATCGAAATGAAACCTTTAGGAATAGCACCACACATAAGATAACACGCACTCGATCATCGACTCGATAGCATTACGATTCGAATGTTCATAATCAGCCGTTAATAATCGAATATTTCACTATTCCCCATTCACTTTATTCCCCCAAAATCTTCCTTCAGTTGATACTACGGCCCAACAGATAAAATGAAAGAGAGACGAAGGAAGAAAGACGAAAGAGAGAAGAAGAAGGAAAGATGAAAGCGAGAAGAAGAAAGATAGATGAAAGAGAGAAGAAGAAAGAAAGATGAAAGAGAGAATAAGAAGAAGGAAAGATGAAAGAGAGAAGAGGAAGAAAATATGAAAGAGAGAAGAAGCGAATGAAATATGAAATAGAGAAGAAGGAAGAAAGAGAGATGAAAGAGAGAAGAAAAAGGAAAGATGAAAGAGAGGAGAAGAAAGAAAGATGAAAGAGAGAAAAAGAAGGAAAGATGAAAAAGAGAGAGGAGTTGCATCCATGATTCCATGTCCTTCCGAGATGGCTAGATCTGAGATCGTCAAATCTTGTCACCTCAGCCGGGATTCTTCCTCTGGGTTTAAAAATCATGCCTAATCAGAGGTTGACTACCCTCTTGTCTCAACTATCTACATACAGGGACCAAATCTCACCAAAAAATTTCAGAAATTTTAAAAGAAAAATGTCGTCTTGAAACATCTATCATCCCTCACTCCAGTGATGAGCAAAAATCATTTTTTGAATAACCACGAATAAGTAACGAAAATTATTCGAATTTTTCTCACGTTAATCCTGTTAGTAAATCGAAGTTTTGCCACTGCCAGTCATTCGTCTTATGACAGCAGTGGCGGCTCGTGCTACTTGGCAACAATATCTTTACTCCATTTGAATCTATGTCCAACAATTGATTGATGGTGAAGCGCTGCTTCACTTTCGAATCGATTGTTTTACATGCAATCAAATGGAGTGAAGACATTGTTGCCAAGTAGCACGAGCCGCCACTGTATGACAGATGCACATGCTGGTAGTGTCTAAACTTCGATTTACCAATAGGAATAACGTGAGAAAAGTGCGAATAATTTTAGTCACTTATTCATGATTATTCAAAAACTGATTTTTGCCCACCACTGCTTCACTCACGCACGGAAAAAAAAGATCAGTGAAAATAACCATACGGATACCTGATTTTGGCACCTGCTAGATGTTATGGTAAACTTGACCAGAAGTATGATAGATTTACCGATACTTTGAGTATATTCGACATGCAGTCAGGTAACATCACCTAGTGCCTAGTCAAAACATAGTATACTCCTGGTTAATATTACCATAACATCTAGCAGGTGCCAAAATCAGGTATCCGTATGGTTATTTTCACCGTAGTTTTTTTCCGTGCGGAATTTTCAGTGGGAGTGACTCGGCAACCCTGCCGGGAATTCCACCATCCACGAAGGCTGCGGCTTCGAATTCGGATATGTTAACGCGTGGCATCGGGAAGAAGCAGAAAGGGGGAGGGGGTGTTGGAGGGGGTAAGGGTGGAGGGAATAATAATGTTCGCGAAGTGTCAATGTTTACAATTACTGGTTTAACTTCCGAGTTTCCAGTCCTCCTATATATGGTGGTGGTGGGGGCTATACAACGGGATGAGTCAAGGGGGGACGGGGGGTGCCAAAGGGGGCTTGTGGGTCGGATGTATCGGTGAAGGGGTCGGGGGCGGGGGAAGGAAAGGAAGTAGTAAATGGGAGACTCTTGCATATGTCCGTCCATCCGGCGGCCCATTTAAATTAAACTCGGCGGCTCTTGGTCGTCGGGATAACAATAGGCGCGAGTCGACGTAAGTGCTCCAGATACAACAATGGATGCACCACTGCCGACCCGCGACGCTGTCATAGGGTGATACAGGAATTTGTCTTGCTCTCTCTCTCCGGTCATTTGAACACATGTGTTGGAAAAGGATAGCAAAGGGGTCTATCACGTGATTTTAGCACCTATCTCCGTCCTTTACTAACACACGCATTTAAACGAAAGGAGAGAGAGAAAGACAAACGCTCATGGATTCTGTTCACTGTTCGCTGTTTGTTATTACCTGTATCCGATCTCTCCTTGTTCTTCCTCGGTCCTGTGGCCTTGTGGTGGGTGCCTACACCGCTCTGTGTTTGAGTTAGTGTGTTCCCATCGACAACATACTTTGATTACCCGCCGAGACACAATCGAATTCCACTCCCCTCCGTCTGCGTTTATGATCCCCCCCCCCACAATCTCACAGATCAGTTGCAAAGCATTAGAGCAGCCGATCAAATGTGGATGCTCCATTACTCGTAATCGGAGCTACACTATACTATGGGCCGAATTTATATTAAACATGTTCCTCGACTTTTCCACGAAGCATCCTTGCTTTGAAAAGTGCCCTTTGAAATGGCATTATTGACAAGTGACATGCTATCGAAGTTTTCCGTATACTCTGAAGTGCCATATGCAATATGCATATTGGAAATGGACTGCACGGCGCGGCGTCCATCGTAATTGGATCGCTTATCGGTATGAGCTGAATGGGTCTGTTGCAAACTTTTGCTACAGCACTATAGAGTAATCAATTTCATGTAAAATCGCGTGAAAAGTCCATTGGTGGCAGCAGAAAGTCATAAAATGCAAGAAAAAACGCACAAGAGGCATTTAACTGAAATCCAAGATGACGGTAAAATATCGAGCAAGCTGTATGCAAGCACCATGAACATCCAAAATGGCTAACCTCACAGCATCGATCAAAACCAATCACAACGCAAACAACGCTGTGAGGTTGTTAACGTTGGTCATCATGGATGTTCACGGTGCGTGCACACAGCACTATGGTCTGAGATCGAAAATAAGTGGCCAAAAATCCAGTGAAAAATAGTCATCAAAAATCATCGATTTCGACCTTTTAAGGTTAATTTAAGACTTTATGGTGACACTTTCAAGTTTAAATTACTTGTTAAAAGTGTTCTCTGTAATTGAATTTGGTATTAAAAGTTTTCAAATTATGAATTTATGGGAAATTCACTTTCTGATTTTTGGCCACTTTTTGACGATCTCAGACCATAGTGCACAGGTTGCTCGATATTTTACCGCCATCTTGGGTTTCAGTTAAACGCCTTTTTTTGAGTTTAATACTGCAGTTTATGACTTTCTGATACCGCCAACTGACTTTCCACGTGAATTTACGTGAGAGTGTTCACTCTATATCGCTGTAGCAAAAGTTTGCAACAGACCCAATCAATTTTGACGCGTTCCTTGACACTTTACTTCGAGAACTTTTCGACTTAAAAAGTGCCCTTTGGAATGGCATTACTGAAATGTGACTTATCAGCCATATGAACTCACGCAACGCCTAGCAACATTTTCAATGAAAACGTGAAGATTGGCTTGGATGTTGATCTTATTAGTACCTTGCAGTGGCGGCTCGTGCAATCTGGCAACCGTGCACTTTTGCCATTTAAACGTATGCAAAAAGATCGATACTAGGTGAGGCGCTACGCCTCACCAAGTTATCGATTATTTTACACAGTTTTAAATGGAGGAAATCCATTGTTGCCACATTGCACGAGCCGCCGCTGGTACCTTGAAATAAATGTCATTGAAAGTTCCGATATTTATTTTAAAAAAACTTGAAGATTTCAAGCAAAGAAAATCGGCCTGGGGTTACTTCATCCCCCTTCACAAGGGTGAAGATGATCTACAAGTGTCGAGATCATTATTTAGTACTGTTACGTAAAAAAATTCTCAGAGAACAGCCGAATAGAAACTCATTCTGCAAAGTGAGCAGACGCTAAAGTATAATAAGTCCGCGTTCAAAAAAGTTGGAGGAAGTTGTGACAAGTTTAAAGTTGAAAACTAACGACTCACTTTATACTTCTTTCGTTTATTTTCACGTTCAACTCGGTTGATTTTTATTTTGAGTTCCATTTCGGGTCTCTCCGTCACATATTTTCTGTGCAATTTTGGGTCGGAATCATACGGCTCTGATAAAAAAAAAAAAAAAAAAAAAAAAAAAAAAAAAAAAAAAAAAAAAAAAAAAAAGGAGTTTGAATTTCTATTTGTATGAACTCGGAAGTGAAAAATATTATTTTTATCAAGACATTTCTGTTGAAAAAGACAGATGAGCCTTATATTGTGAAGACTTCAAGCATTTCAATGTCTTTTGGAATTTATCAGAGGCGTGGCGTGTCATTTCGTCGTCCATCTGACATAAAGGCGTAAGTCAGGATTTTGACAAATTGACTTTTCCATCGATTCCAGTGTAAGAAAAAACATTCTTTACTTCTGTGATGTCAACAAAGCCGATTTCTGAATAGTTTTCACGTCATAACGGAAAACGTATAGGCGTAAGTAAGTGGGTATGTCATTATAACCAAGGCGTTAGTCAATTTCGTTTTTGCTCTTCTGAAAAGTTGCAAAAATCGACTTGCGCCTTTTCGTCCGATGGCCGACGATCTGACAACATTGTACTGTCCATTTAACTTCATGGTGAAGGTCGAACTCGAGGAGTTCACCAGATGCATCCCTACAGCTCGGTACTTCTCATGGAGTTAAAGGGAACACACTTCTGAATTCAGGTTCACACTTCCAAAACTGAGGTTCACACCTCCCAAAATCAATTGTGCCAGGACTCGATCCTGCACTCACATATAAACAATCTCGCAAATCCAATCTCACAAATCCCCACGCTATTCGCCTTCTTCGCTTTTTTCGCTTTCTAGCCGTCGTTGTCAGTGTTTCAGGCCCTTTTATCGGATGCAATGACACCTCCGAAAATCGCACTCGTGCGTCATTACACGATTTTCCTAAACAAACGCATCTCAAACTCGAAGATTCATACAAATCACACAAACATAGACGCTAAAACGCAGCTTCTCGCGGCCTCGCCTAAATTGAACTCGGCCGAAGTGCAAGCTAAGCGTTGCCAATTCTATCAGATATATGAATACTAAACCCATATTTGAGTAGCGAACGCTCCCCACTATAATACGTGATATTTCAAAAATGATGTTGAATCTTGATCATACTTTAAGGTACGTGGAATCCAATGCTATGATAAAATCTGAGAGACTTTGTTTAGGAGTACGAATTTGCGTTTGTAAATTTGGATCCTAATGTTTCAAATGGGAAAACCAACGAGAGCGAGTGAGATGGAGATGGAGCAGTTGCTTGGATCCAATTTTTTTTCCATGACGTCACACATATTGAACGGCGCGAAATTGAAAAGTTGGAGTCTCTGATCTCCATTAACATCACACCGCTCGAAAGGTCGGAATAAATTGAAAACGTCACTCAGAATGAGTCCATGGTAGACAAGCCATCATATCCATGACCATAAACGATAATTTCACCGAACTTTGACAACGCTGCATCTCGATTTGCAGGAGTCTCATGGTATGTGTTTCGGGCTCTTTCCACACGCGCGTTTACTTGCCTATTAAGGAAAGTTGTCGTAGGTCAAATATTTGATTAAAAGGCACCCCGCGATGATGTTGTCGTGATGCGCGAAGCAGCTTCAGAATGACGGGTGTTCTGTTTGCTCAATATAAACTCCTCAAAACCCTGCAACGACCCGGCGCGACGTCGTCATGCCCGCGACCCAATCATATCCCTGTGTGCCTTTGAGTAGCGCGGGCTGCGTCACGTGTGTGCCTACGGGGTGAAGGGATTGGAGAGGGAGGGCGAGGGGGTCTGAAGCTTAGCTGAAATAAATTTCGTCCCTGCTGTCTATTCACGGATTCAATAGAAGCGTCATTAGCACGAAATGAATGAGATGCGAGGGCGGGTTGGGGTGAAGGGAAATATGGGGAAAAGAAGCGTGGAAGAAAGAAAAGCTTATTCCAAGCGAGCGCGAGAGCTCTTTTTAATGAATTCTCAAATCTAATGAGAACCTATTTTTGACGCGAGCTAGCTAGTACATATATATAGTGGTGTAGTGGTAAGTTCGAGAGGTACCGAGGCACTGAGGCAGGCGCGCGCGTGTAATACGACCACGCGCGACACGACGCGACGCCCGCCGACTCTCGCGATTTGCTCGCGCTTCCTCGACGCCGCAGATGCGAAGTCAGGCGTCGCGTCGCGTCGCGTCGCGTCGACGTCACGCTGTCAACTGATTTTCTCCTTTCATTCAATCGCGCATTCATTCATAATTGAGCTGTCGTATCGCGCGAGTTTCGGGATTCAAACGGCTGACTGTTCGTTTTGATTTTGTGAGGGCCAGAATGTAACCGTTGCAAGTGTCACTTTGAGTACCCCCGAAGTGTATTTTAGCGAATGATCTGCACGGAAAAAATAGATTTGGTAAAACCAGTAAAATGAAGAAAACGATAATTTTACAAGTTATTTTTCGTGAAATTTACTAAACTTATGGCTCAGTTTACGATTTGATATGTATTTTTTGCATAAGTTTTATTAATTTTACAATCCGGATTGTAAATTTACTAATGGGACAGTTGCAAGGGTCTGAATTGTTGGTTTTTATAAAGAAAATTAAAGTACTTGATAAGCTGAGAAGAAAGATGCCTTTGGTTTCTAATTAAGTCCCATTGTTCCGGAGATGGGATTTTGGCTCAAAATACATTGTTTTAAATGGAAATTTCACGTAGTGACGTCACTACGCACACGATTTTTTACAACTTTACACTTGTGTAACTCCAAAACCGGGCGACACTTCTTAGGGAAAAACCAAAGGCACCATTATTCTCAGCTCATGGCAGTTATTATCATTTTCTTCAGAACACAACATTTCAGACCCTTGCAACTGCATGCCCCATTGAGTTGTAAATTTTACACTCAAAAACATTGTGAAATTTGCAATTAGTATAGCAAAAACCAATTTCTTGCGAAATGTGGATCCAGCAATCTGGCAACTGTGTATTATTACCATTTGAGTGCATGAGAAACAATCGATTCGCATAAGAGCCATGGTCCTCTCATGAATCAACTGTTTCTCATAAGTTCTAATGTGATGCATGAATTCATGTTTGCCAAATTGCTAGATCCGCTCATATTTCTTGCTGGGCACTCATTGAATGAACAGTGAGCACTGCCTCTTCAACGAAATGCGGGATATCTAAAAACCGATTCACTTCTCAATGTTTTCCGAGATTTGATCGCTTGCTCAATCCGGCAAAAGGCACCTCTAATATACCACCGTGCGACGAGCGTGCGATTTCCTCGGGAGAATCGAAACTTATTACCATCCTCAAACACCACATCCAACTTGAATAAATAAACGCGCTCGGGCCGCGGCCCTACTGGACCGGGCATAGGCAGCGCAGCGGAGCGGTATGATGATTACCAGCCTGCACTGAAAAAATAAAAATGCTGATATAGCATTTAAAATGTAGAAAAAGTGTCCGACATGTACTAAGTGCTGATTTTACATTCTGAAAATGCTGATCCTACATTTGAAAATGCTGATTCAACATTTGAAAATGTTGAATCAGCATTTTCATAACGTAAAATCAGCATTTAGTACATGTCGGACACTTTTTCAACATTATAAATGCTCAATCAGCATTTTTATTTTTTTAGTGTGTGCAAAAAAAAACTCCCAGATTTTATCCTTTTTCACCTTTAGGTTACTAATATAAATCATCACCACTCACTCGCTCAAATTTAGTGGGTAGTGAAAAATGCCAAAAATCAGGGAAAAGAATTAAGTAATCAGTTATCAACGTTTTCGAACGATTTAACCTCATTTTAAATTTGTTAGTGACATTTCTAGATTTAAATTACTTGCTAAAAGTGTCATTAGTAATTAAAATTGGTATTGAAAGCTTATAAACGATAAATTTGTGAGAAATGCAGACTATCTGAATTTTTCAAACTTTTTGAAGAACTCGAACTTCATTGCGCCGCGCCCGCCGTGTTCCTCGCGACAAAATCTGTAATACTTAAAAGCGTAAATAGGTGTCGATTAGCAAAAGGGCTGTGAAAGCTTACAGCGTTAGAAACGCCCCGGCACTGTAATCTCTGCATTGTACCGAAACACAAGAACGGCCCTCAGCATGTAAACAAAAGTGGAAAATCGCATCCAATTGCGGTGCTCATGCTTTCACTTGTCTTAACACTCTACTTATAGGAACCATAGGTAGAGTTTGATTCACGAACGATGGCAGATGACAGCTTGCCCGGCTTCCTACGCTGCGCCTGCGCCAGTTAGGTTCGTTCACGTCTCTGCGCATCAAATCTAGTGTGCAGAACACAAACTCGCCCTCTGTGCAATAAACAATAAGCCAAACGGTCATCTGTCGAAAGAACGAACATAATCGGGCATGGTATTGAAAGGAGTGGAGTAGTGCGCAAGTTGGCAACGTTGTATTATGCCCATTTAAACTCTTGTGAAAGGTCGAATGCGAAGAAGTTCACCGAAAACCCAGTAGTTAGATCTTTTTCATGGGTTTACATGGACGAACCGCAACGTTGTCGAGTTTCACACTACGCCACTGATTGAAAGGGTTATGGTAGTTTGATTCCAAAACGCATTTTAATTATTCGACTCGATGCAATCTGGCAACGGTCAACTAGAGGGGGGGAGGGGGAGTCGGCGGAGCGGTCGGCTAGGTCAAAGCTCGCATGAAAGAAACGTGGTAGGGAGGGGGAGTGGTAGAGCACGCGTCCGTCGAGACGCTCCGGCCACTACAGACCACCCCCTCTCCCCTCTCCCCCGGACATATATGCGTCTTGCCGCGACCGGACCGCGGATTTGATCACGGTCCTCTGCGTCGCGCAGCGCGGCCGGCCGGTCGCCCGCGCGCGCCATCCGAGATGGAATATTATTGATGGAACGGGAACTGGGAAGTGACTCGGGGAAAAACGAGATCCGGAGCAAAATACGACGGCCGCCGCCACAGCTCAGCTGCCTTGGGGAGAAATCTATCTTTCGCGGCGTCGCGTCGCAGGGCGATGCTGGTGCTTGTGTGCCGACTCGCTGATGTCGCTCCCAGAGAGTCCCCCTCTCTCTCACACTCTTTCACTCTCTCTTTCTCTCTCTCTCTCTCTCTCTCTCTCTCTCTCTCTCTCTCTCTCTCTCTCTCTCTCTCTCTCTCTCTCTTCCTCGCTCTATCTGTATCTCGCTGTCTCTCTCGACCCCTCGGCCGAGCCTTCAAAAACAAAGATCCGAAGAGCGGAGCGGAACGGAATGAAATCTGAGTCCGGTCCGCGACCGACCATAGGGAATGGGAACACGGAACAGCGGCGCGGGAGCGTGAAACGCGAAACGAACCGACCCTGTGCGGTGCAGCTCGCATCGTGGAGGAATGATGGGAAGTGAGTGCGGGATGAGATGAGGCAGGCGAGGAGTCTCTCGATGACAGATATGTTTGCCGATAAGCTCGATTATGAACAGGTGTAATGAAGGGTTGAGATTGGGGGTGGTGTGCGGGGGGTTGAGGGTCGGTTGAACGGGGGGGGGAGGGAAGAGGAGACGATGATGAGTTAGTTTAGTGTTGCGAACGGTTTTGTGGTCTCCTCGCGTTGTCCACACTCACGACCGACCTCTCCCGTGTACCCCCGCCCCAGCCCCCCGGTCGCACCCCTCTTTGTTCGAAGCTGACAAGAGCATTACGTACGGGGGCCCTCATTGTTCGCTCGTTTTGCGCTTTCCGATGAAGTTTGTTCGAGCAATTAGCCCGGAGAGAAGTTTGTTCACGATACAAGCGCGCGATGGAGTAGTGTGCAGCAGATTCGGGGAGAAAAAAAAAATATGCTCGCCAAACTTTCTCTTCTCTCTCTTTCTTTCTATCTCTCTATGCCTCTCTTTCTTAATACGCCTCTCTCTCTCTCTCTCTTTCTCTCTTTCTCTCTCTCTCCCTCTCCCTTCCCTACTCTCTCTTTCTTTATCTTTCTCTCTCTCTTTCTGTCACTCATTGTCTCTCTCTCTCTATTTTTCTCTCTCTCTTTCTCTCTTTCTCTCACCTTCTCTCTCCCTTTCTCTCTCACCCTTTCTATCCCTTTCTCTCTCACCCTTTCTATCCCTTTCTCTCTCACTCCCTCTTTGTCTCTCTTTCTCTCTCTCTCTCTATCTCTCTCTCCTTGTCCGTCTCTTTCGTCTCTTCTGTTTTTTTTCTTCCCCAACATCCTTTGAGGAGCATTCCTAAAAGTTGTTCGCCGTGCCATACCTTTTAGCCGTTACTCAAGTAAAAGCTATTACAAACATTACTATAAATTGTACCGTACACCCTCCTCCTCTTTCACGGGTTTATACCCCCCCCCCCTTCTTGAAAAAATATCGCCGGATAAGTTTCAAAGATACAGGGGTTACGGAGGTATGCGATAAATCATTGAATGGTAGTGGAAGAGACGAAGGGGTCTTTTGGTGTACTTACTTATTTTTTGACGTGAATTCTGGATATAGGCAAAGAACGAGAGTACTTCATATTAAAGCCCATATTTGCATTAGTTATAGACCAGAATACCAGATTTAATGAACTTATTTGTGTTCTTCAATCAGATTGTATAAAATGACATTAATCTGATTCAATTCCTCTTATTCTTTTTCACTTATCAAGTCATGTTTACTGTCTCAAGGAAAATAGGCGTGATAAACGGGGAAAAAAAGTACGGTCCAGAGACCCGGACGTTCTGGACAAGTATGGAACAATGGGAAAATCCAGGCATGACACCCGTCTCCTATACAGGCATGACACCCGGAAGTTCCGGGTGTCACGCCCGGATTTTGCCGGTGTTCCACATTTGCCCGTACTTTTCCGATTTTGGTTTTTCAGTAAAGTACTTTACAATTTACTCCGTAGAAGCAAGGCTTCATGTCGATCGGATTGCTGAATGGGAGTTTTTGTCAGAAATATGTTATGTACTATGTACGTCGGATAGTTGGTGCTTTCACCAGCCTTGATGGCAGGTTGCAATTTTTCACCATGCGTAGCTAGTGAACACAGTGAACTGTGTAATCTATTTCCAACCGGTGAAATCATCAGTCAATTGAAAAAATGCGATTAATTGTAAGCACAACGGCAGCTCTGGTCTATAGTCCATATGTGACGAATTTTGTCCGAGGTCTCTCCGAGAAAAAGCCTGCGTATGTATGTGAAAAATCTTGTGACTGTGATCACAAGTCTTGCGGTCTGATAATTAATTTTTCTTCTTCGCTGCTCAGAACTGAAACTACTGCGGGTACAGAGTGTTGACCAAAGAAGCTTGCAATTGAGCCTGACGAATTAATTGGAGGAGGAGGGTCGAGCTCACAAGAGAGGGGAGGGGAGATGGAGTTCCGAATAAAAGCGTCGACGGGCTGGCCGAGTTAGAGGCGAGACGTTTGATAAATGACGTGTTCGTTTTGCGATAGGGCCGGACGCCCATCACCACCGAACGACGATCTCCCGCCATGCCCACCGTCCACCGACGACACTCCACTTGCCAAATTTCGAACACACCCACGGCCCAGTGTTGCCAAATGAGGCTGCTCCACGTTTTTGCTATTAGCGATTTAACCCTTTACAGACTAGGTTTGATCAAAAGAACGCGACTCTCCCGTGAATATAGGGTAGTTAACTGTTCGTACTCGGGGGAGTTGGAACTGCCTATACGACGAATTGAAGGCGCCAGAACGAAATATTATCTTGTAAGTGTCAACCTCCAGAATCGCGTTTTTTCTGAATCGCTAAATACAGGAGCTATGTGAAATAGACTAGAGGAGAAAAACGAGTATACTAGCTCGAACTTGGCCCATAAGATGTTAAGGGTCAGCTCAATTGTGAAAACCAGTGAAAATAACGCGATGCACGGAAAAAAAAGATGGGTGAAAATAACCATACGGATACCTGATTTTGGCACCTGCTAGATGTTATGGTAAACTTGACCAGAAGTTTGATACATTTACCAATACTTTGAGTACATTCGACATGCAATCAGGTAACATCAACTAGTACCTAGTCAAAACATAGTATACTTCTGGTTAACATTACCATAACATCTAGCAGGTGCCAAAATCAGGTATCCGTATGGTTATTTTCACCGTAGTTTTTTTCCGTGTGAAAGCTTTGAAAACTTACAAAATGCACTCCTAAACCAACAAGCTAACTACAAAGTGGGTAGTACTTGTAAGAGTGGGTATTTGAATACAGACAAAAGTCCTATATCCCGACCCAAAGGGAGCGTTTTGAAATTTCCCGATCCAATAACCCGGGGAAATGCATCAGAATTTCCGGAGAGTGTTTACGATAAAGCAGATAATAAGTATGTTTTGATGAAGCTCATCGGTCCTCCGATGAATTTCCGAACGGTCACAGGCGCAGCGTATTTATTGTTAAAAATGTCTGTTTACATTTGAATAACCTCCTAAACACCCATATGAACACACGGAAATAGGTTGTTTACTTCTTTTGAGGTTAGTTTTCATCGGCTTCATCGGAGTTCTTACTCCGATAAATCCGGTGTACCTCGGGGAAGGCTTCTGATGAATTTCATCGGAGTTCAAGAACGATCCGATGAACCCCCCCCCCCGGGTTATCAGAAACAAAATCGGAGGATAAAAGAACGACTTGGAGCTTCACCGGGTTACCGGGGAGTTCTAGAACGCTACCAAAGTGAGAAAGCGCGGGCAATTTGTTTATAATTTGTTTGCCTCATATTCTTTAACCTTGAATCTAAAATTGTAATTGCGATTCAGTGGAAATTGGTTCAAAACTATAGTGAAAGTGTTTTCGGGTGGCTATCTGGGTAACATCGATTTCTGTGTTCAGATAGCTATCTAAAACACTTCCAGAATCATTTCAAACCAATTTTTTAAATGGTGGATTTGTCACAACTTTTGTTTTAAACTTTTAAGGTTAAGAAATAGGAGGCAAAAAACCAGACCCTTTGTAAAAATGCCCATAAGAGATTCTCATCATGGCTGCCTTCGCGGTGCCTCAAAAAATTGACTTCCTAGAAGGTCCCTCTATAGATAAAGCTCGTTGTCCACACAAAAAAAAAAATGTTCGTGCTTCAGACACAAACGTTCCGTGTTCTAGACACGAATGTACACACCAGTACGGAAACGAGTTCTGAGCGCAATCTATTTAGATTGAGTTTGCGTCTGAAACGCATCCCATCGTGTCCTGAGCCTGAAATGTTTGTGCTCTGAGCACCTTAAGTACTGGTGTGTATATAGATCGTGTCTGGAGCACGTCCCTTTTTTCTGTGCAAAACTCGTAGAATGAGTTTAAATGCAAGACCGTGATGGCGGCATTGGACGCATTAATATTGGGGGATTCCATCTTAATTTTGTCTCTCTTTTCAGTGGTGCGAAGATAGATTTACTGAGTAACTAGCCACCAGAGGAAAAATTCACAATCGAGCAATCAATCAGTGTTAACGTGACACGAGTGCCAAAAGAAACTCGTCTCTTCTTGACCTTTTCTTGATAGAGTTACAGTCAGAGCTGCCGTTTTGCTTATAGTTAATGGCATCTTTCAATTCACCAATGATTGCACCGGTTGAGAAAAGATTACACAGTTCAGTTCTGTGTATGGCTGTACTGCACGAAAATACTCTGTTCTGTAATAATTTCTCAATCGGTGGAAACTCCGTTAATTAATTGAAATATCCGCAAGTTTTTTTTAAAGTCATCGTCGATTCCACCGGTTGAGAAAAGGTTAGAGATGCGAACATTTTCGTGCATTATAGTCATACACAGAACTGAATTGTGTAATCTTTTTCCAAACGGTGGAATCATCGGTGAATTGAAAAATGCCATTAACTATATGCAAAACGGCAGCTCTGCGGTTATAATCCAGTGGCGGCTCGTGCAATCTGGCAACCGTGCACTTTGCCATTTAAACGTATGCAAAAAGATCGATACTTGGTGAGGCGCTGCGCCTCACTAAGTAATCGATTATTTTACACAGTTTTAAATGGAGGAAACCCATTGTTGCCACATTGCACGAGCCGCCGTTGCAGTATTATTAAATGGATGTGAAGCATTGGAATTCCCATTGTTAGAGACCGAAGCCTCCATTGCGCTCGCGCATTTAAAATAACTTTCTGCGATTAGGGGTGAATTTTGTAAGTTTCTGGTGCTACCATCATTATTTTTGCCAAAATGACCCTGAATTCGTGTATGAAGCTTGAAAAGTCCCAATTCTACGAGTTTTGAATTTTGGAACTTTATAATATAGGATAAAAGTGGCGCGGATGCAATTTGGCTTGAATGTTTTTCCACCGATTGAACCTATGTGCAACAATCGATTGAGAGTGAAGCACTATTTCACCATCGAATCGATTATTTCACATGGAATCAAATGGAGGAAGGACGCCGTTGCAAAGATCTAACAACAGTGGTGGCAAAGCGAGGAGAGAGGCGGTGAATGACATGACACGGTACATTTTCAAAACCTCCGCGCACAATCCGAATCAGGCTCGATATATATGTTTATATAGATGTATTGTAGGCGTGAGGGTCGATCCTTGCCAATTTGGTAATGTTCTAGAACTGAGCGGACCATTGGACCCCCCCCCCCCTCCGCCCCCCTGCAGAAAAGGTTACGTGGAAACATGTATGTATGTGTGTGCTAACATTATCGTAATAGGGCTCTTTGCAAACTTTTGCTCTAGGGGATTGAAGAGTTGTTTCTTGCATAAAAACCTGTAAAAATGACGAAGAGTACACTAAAAAACCACATTTACTCTCAGAATCGGGCTTATAGTGGCGGAGAGACAAATAGGTACACTGAAAAAAAAATAAGCTAAATTTTACTAATTTCTACTTAAAAGTATGGACACCTCTAAAAACCTGTTAGTTTGACTATTTGAATTAGTAAAAGTAACTCCGTGCCGTGTTAATTCAACTGTTTTTTCACTATTTTAAAGAGTTAAACTAATAGTTTTTAAGTGGTGTCCATACTTTTAACTAATTCAGTGATTTTATTTTTCAGTGTATCATGGGAGATTCTTATCTAAATTGAGACATATCTCTGCGTTTCCGTAGAGAAAGTGACATTATAGACAGAAATCTCCCATGATACCTGCGTTGAGCCGCCATTACAAACTTGCCGTTATAGCAGTTATGTGAGTTTATTACTATAAATAGACGTTTTTAGTGTGATTTTCGTGATTTTCGCTGGTTGTTATATCTGATGGGACTATTCATTTGCTCACAACAAAAGTTTGCAAGAGCCCCATTGAACTTAAGAATCAAGGTTCTATATTGTTGGAGCAGAAGTACGCAACAGACTATATCTAAATTGAAACATATCTACATACATAATCAAAGTTTTTCTGTAGGTCTTTGTGTGTTATTGCGTGTTATTCTGTGTTATTCTGTGTGTTATTGTGATTCTTAATGCCCTGTCAATTTGAAGCTCGGTCTATATGTTGGGAAAAAGAATGGCCCGTTTAACAAATTAGAAACAAACACAATAACGCTTTAAAATATGGGTTTGTAAAGAAGGACAGACCCTTTGTTTTATACGTGGTTTTTTCAACAACAAAAAAAACCAACAAAAAACTCTTCCATTATTACCGAGTGAAGCTAGGTTGACATACCTGCGTAAATGAGCTACAACAGTGATCCAGATTTATCGCGTCACAAGCCCATCGGAGAGACTCGGAATAATTTTTCAATTTGACTCGGCAGAGGAGCATTTCTCAGATCTCGTTTAGGCTGAAAGTGCGTTTCAACCCTCCACCCTCCACCCCCCACCCCCCCCCCCCACCCCTTCCCCCCACTCTGCATAGCCCTCAAGAACATGGCAGGATGAGGAAGGTAAATAAATCCCGCGCCGAGAAAAAGAAGTGAAGGACTCTCGCCTCGTCCCCAGCGTCCGTTCTCTAGCGAGGCTACGTTGCCGTTCTTCACCAATTGAATGTAATTTTTTTTAAAATCAACCAGTGTTGCCACATTTGAGGTTAAAAGTCTTATATTTTACGTTGAGTCTTATGGGAAATATAAAAAGCTTAAATCCGTACATCTGGCAATCGTGAACTCAACGTTGATTCCACCGGCGCACTGTAGAGCGATTCAATGGGAGGGGTTCAGTGGCGTCGCGTGCCATCTGGCAACGTTGCAACTGCTCCGCATTTAAACTCATTAAATAAATCGAATTTTCTTTGTGCACTTTGCACCCCCCGAGTTCGATCTTTTACATGAGTTTAAATGAATAGAATACATTGTTGCCAAATTGCACGCGACGCCACTGGAGGGGTTGGGACAGTAAATGTATGACTAAAAATGCAAATTCGAATGTTTTTACGGACAAAAAACTAACTATATATGGTGGGTGATTCTTGCATAGGGAAATTTGCTAAAAAACTAAATATATCTGATCTCGAATCTGATATCAATATGATATTTAACTATTCATTTGCTTACAGAAAAAGTTTGCAAGAGCCCCATTCCGTTAGATCTGCGCAAAACGGCAACACTGGGTGTTAAAGCCGGCTCCGAGGCGATGAATTTATTTCTGAAACCAAGGGTGGTGGGTTGCAAGGGGGAAAGGGAGTGGAGCTACCGTCTCACAATTAAAATCAACTTGAGCTGAAAAGATGGATTTATGGCGATTCAATTCTAAAGTAACTCGACTAATTAAAAACTTACTCCTAATTGAAGTGAACGTGAATGATCCCCCCCCCCCTTAACTCCCCCTTGACCACCTTTCCGTCACATCACACCCTCACATGCAATTGCACTCAACTAGATCACGATTTATAGATTTTCTCATCTGGAAAATAAGAAGAGCTTTTGTTGTTTCAAAAAGTTTCCAATAGTGGCGTTTGCAATCTGGCTACGTTGCATTTAGACCATTTAATATCATTGTAAGGGATGAAATATTAGAGATGCACAGCGCGAATCGATATTTTCCATGGGTTTAAATGGACGCAATACAACGTTGCCAGATTGCAGGCGTCGCCAATGAAAGTTTCGATACTGATGTTTGCCTCAGTGGTAGCTCGTGAAGAATCGACTATCGATTCTTCTCCATTTGAATCCATGCGCATGTATCGATTAAGCCCCTTGAGGATCGACTGGTTTCCACAGGTTTTTGTGCGGAAGAGATATTGAGAAGTTACAATTTTTGAAGTAACTCTCGACATTTTCTAACGGAAATTAAAAAACCAGTTATTTATTTGCTTGTATTCGTAAAATCGCAACTCTTGGGTATGAGAGATCTATTTGTGATTGGAACGATTAAGCACAGTACTGGTGTTAACACATTCAACCCATGTGAAACAATTAATCACTTGTTTTGGAAGTAATTACCTCCTGTACTAAAAATCGATTATTTTAAGTAGGTTTCAGTGCAGTAAAATCTTTGCTGGCAAGTCGTATTCTTCGCTATAACGAGACCGTGCGCAAGGAAAATATGGTTAAAATAAGGAGTAATACGAGTTTTAGGCAGAAAAATAGAGTTTTTATCTTTATTTGTCTGGTCTGTTTGATACCTATTTTTTTTTTTTACTTTTAATTTCTCTTCCTGACTTAGCGCCCAATGTGAAAACGCTGATTTTCGTCCATTTGAACCTGTGTAAAATATTGATTCGAGGGGATTTATAGACTTCATATTTTTCAATGTAACTTTTAAGTGATTTTATAGAGGGATCGATTCACCGTAACGTCTGCATTTTAAATGTGTAACGTACCCATTCCTATGAAATTTTTCGGCGTCTGTGGAAAGTTCTATTACCGTGGAATTTCTTGTACCAGCTCCTTAACTTTTTTGAGGGGGGAATAAACAAACAAACCTAACTCATATTAGTTTGTCCCGCCATAATGAATAAATCTTTTTCCTGTGCGTCGTGACACACTTCTCTTAATGAAGAAACAACCTGCAACTCTGTTTCATATCTGATGCGCTGCTTCGCTCCTCCTTCACCTCTGCGCTGCTCCTTCCGTTCTTGAATTAGGCACCCCGCTGAGCACAACGCACAGTGGGCGAGTCAAGAAAAGGGGTCTGACATGGAATACATGACGGAAAATGCAAATTTGAACGGGTTCACGGTCAACAAATAATCAATATATAAAGGGTGATTCTTGTGGTAAATTTTACAAAAAGACCAACGCAACCACTTTCATGCTTCTGTGTTGCGTATTTGACAAAGATATACGCATTTAAAGCTGCCAAGCTATATTATGTCCTGCCTCTCCCACTGAATCGCTGTACTGTGCGACGGCCCTGCTTCAAACCTCCGCGTGTTTTCTCTTGCCTGTACATGCCGCGTTCTCTTCATCTAAAAAAGCATCAATCTCTGATTTCAGCACTGATGCGACGCGAAGTAAAAAAGCATCTATTTCATTCTATACAGAACATAATATCAAATTAAATGACCTAGCGGGGTCGCACACTGGGCAATAAAAATAGACAGCGATTTTATATAAATGGGGTCCTTTCTAACTTACGATATAAGCGAATTAATTGTTAATGCTTGCGTAAAGTTCAAAATTACGATACATAGACATTAAAAAATCACAAAATTTACTCACGGATTCGCAACATGATTTTAAAGTTTTAGGCGTAGTGGCAGAGCTACGCACATACCATTGGCGATTTTCATGAAAGAGGCTTTCCATTGTTTGATTTTAGTGAGAGAAAGAGAAAGAGAGCGAGAGAGAGAGAGAGAGAGAGAGAGAGAGAGAGAGAGAGAGAGAGAGAGAGAGAGAGAGAGAGAGATTAGATATATTAGATATATACCAATCTCCTAGGTAGCTTGGTTACAACAAACATCGAAAAGCTTCAAATTAGATAGGAGTCTCCCACAGTACTTACCTGCAATTGCGTAGCTCTGCAATTATACGCATTAAAATTCAAAGTAAATTTGAGAGTTTGCGAGTGAATTTCTTAAAATTTTTAATATTCGCATCGGAATTTTCGCTAAATTTTACTCAAGCAGTCTCTATTCAATAATTGCTCATTAGCAAAAACCAGGAAGAGTCTCATTATATCATTTTGGATTTGAACTGATTTATAAAATGTATATAAGTCGATGAATGCAAATTATCTTTTCCTAAAGAGACATATTACTATCTTTGCTCTTAAATGGAGGAGCTATAGTGCTACGCAAGAATCATGTCTACTAGGGTACGTCGAAAACAGGCGATTTTCGATATCGCCATCGGCTTGGTGCGGAAAATGTTCTACTCATCAATAGAAACAAAGTCCTCTTCACCGATTTCAAAAAAAGTTTTGGTTTTGGCCTCTTCTTTTGCCTTGAAAATCGTCAAAAATCGTCAAAAATCGAAAAAATTGACGAAAACTGCCGAAAACTAAGCAACCCGCACCACATGTAAATTGGTTAAAAATTTTCACCAATATAGCCAAAAAGTTCATTTTAGAACTTCTTTTTAACCACAGAACAATAGTATTTAACTAGCTTTTACTCCCTAACACTCTACAGCTATTTTGTGAAACACTAAAAAAGCGCAGTTAAACGAGCCTGAGGTCCGGATATTACGCATATGCATAAGACGATCTGACGCTGCTACATCTTAGTTTTGGTTTCGGTTTTGAAGCAAAAACTAAACTAAGAGCTTTTAATGAAATAAATTACGTGGGTGGAAACGTTGTTTATACTATTGTGCCTCGGTACGGTGGTGTGGTATGAGGAGCGAGGGGGAGAAAGGTACACAAACAGTTACAAGTAAAGTTAGACATATGGACAGTCGCACCAGTGGCGTAGCGTGCAATTTGGCAACGTTGCAGTTCGTCCATTTAAACCCATGAAAAGGATCGAAGAATTGGGTATTCGGTGAACACTTTTGCATTCGACCTTTTATATTGGTTTAAATGGACAACATACAACGATGCCAAATTGCACGCTATGAGCCACTGAGTCGTATATAAGTCTCACCATTTAGATTTCCGTTTTAAAAAGAGCCCATGGTAGACATTTCTCATTCTCTAATAAAAACATCTGAGTGAAATATATGTTTAATACTTGCATAACGTGGTTGGTTAGTCGAGAAAATCTGATTTAGGAGATTCAGCGGAAAGAAAGTGAAAATATGCCGCGCGCTCATTGAGTCGCATAACAGAGTACTGAAGTAATAGCGAGTTACAATACTTATGTAGGAATGATTTAGTTCATTTTTGTAATTTCAAACCAAGATTAGCTGTCACTTTAGGAAGCACGAAAATTTTTTCAGTGAAAACGCATAGTAATTCTATCAACACGTTTGGTTCTAATTCACGTTGGGACGAAACGGTCACTCTCCTTAGTACCTACCATTTGGTCCCAACATTTTTCGGTCGCTGATATAAATGCTATTTTGCGGTAAACAGCTCAGTTTATGAACAAAAATTTTGAAAAGAGTGACATTTTACCAGTGGCGTAGCCAGGATTTTTTCTAGGAGGGGGTCCGAGGTCCGAAAATTGTCAAGGGGGGGATCCAAAGATACTAATTTTGTCAAATTTGTCTGAAAACGCTAAAAATGACATTTTTTTTAAGAAAAATCATGGTGTCAAGCCCCCCCCCCTTGGCTATGCCCCTGCATTTTACACAAAAGACGATAGGCAAGGATGTGAGTGTGTCTTTCAACAGTCAGTCGTGCAAATATAAGAGTCTAAGAAGATCACCACGGTGGTTTTATGTAAGATTGTAAATATTTTGGTATCGATACCTCAACCATAAAGTATCGCGATACTTGCTGTCAGTTGTTGCTGCACGTCAGTTGGCAAACGCGATATCACCACGTATTTATACTTAACTTATAAGTTACGCTAATTCACCTACTTATCACTATAAAACACCGTTTTCTATTTTAAAGGGCTGAATTTTTCGTTAATTTCACTTTTCAGTTTCCTAGATATCTGTTAATTTTACTTTTTAGTTATCTATTTATTGATTCCGGGCCGGAAGATTAATACTGGTACCTATTTGATACGAATATTGGAACCATAGTGTCAATACCAACGATGGTATCGATAACCCAAACGTGTTGATGGGCTCTTAGTAAAACGGAAATCTAAATGGTGAGACTTATATACGACTCAGTGGCTCATAGCGTGCAATTTGGCATCGTTGTATGTTGTCCATTTAAACCAATATAAAAGGTCGAATGCAAAAGTGTTCACCGAATACCCAATTCTTCGATCCTTTTCATGGGTTTAAATGGACGAACTGCAACGTTGCCAAATTGCACGCTACGCCACTGGTGCGACTGTCCATATGTCTAACTTTACTTGTAACTGTTTGTGTACCTTTCTCCCCCTCGCTCCTCATACCACACCACCGTACCGAGGCACAATAGTATAAACAACGTTTCCACCCACGTAATTTATTTCATTAAAAGCTCTTAGTTTAGTTTTTGCTTCAAAACCGAAACCAAAACTAAGATGTAGCAGCGTCAGATCGTCTTATGCATATGCGTAATATCCGGACCTCAGGCTCGTTTAACTGCGCTTTTTTAGTGTTTCACAAAATAGCTGTAGAGTGTTAGGGAGTAAAAGCTAGTTAAATACTATTGTTCTGTGGTTAAAAAGAAGTTCTAAAATGAACTTTTTGGCTATATTGGTGAAAATTTTTAACCAATTTACATGTGGTGCGGGTTGCTTAGTTTTCGGCAGTTTTCGTCAATTTTTTCGATTTTTGACGATTTTTGACGATTTTCAAGGCAAAAGAAGAGGCCAAAACCAAAACTTTTTTTGAAATCGGTGAAGAGGACTTTGTTTCTATTGATGAGTAGAACATTTTCCGCACCAAGCCGATGGCGATATCGAAAATCGCCTGTTTTCGACGTACCCTAATGTCTACTTTGTCGCTCTCTCTATAAAAACACTCAGAGGAAAGCCTCAGATTAGATAGGAATCTCTTATTGCAAGTACTCTCTGCAATGGCGTACGCAGGAATACGCCTCTCTCGCTCTTTTCCCTTTTGAATGAATGTACTAGAAAAGGAAAGAGATAGGGGCTGGAGTCACGTTCGAGCCCCTGTTTCTGTCCTTTTCTTACTCACGTGTGCAAATGGGGAAAGAGAGAGAAAGACAAAATCCTGTGTACGCTACTGACTCTCAGTGTATTCATTATCGTCATCTGACTCCTTGAATTTTACCTCAGGTAGGCAATCAGGCGTACTTAAATTTACTGGGACAAACATTGCAGGTTGCCTATATGAAACAAACTTTAAGGAACTGATTGACATTATTTAATTTTTCGTCTGTACCTGCGTAGCTCTGCCATTGCGCCTGAAAAAATAAAAACACATTTTGTGAGTATGTGAGTAAATTTTGTAATTTTTTAATGTGTTCGTCGTAATTTTTTTCGTCGCCGGATTTTACTCAAAATCAACTTTGTAATCGCTTAAAGCTAAAGGCAGCAAGAGCCCCGTTGAGATTTTGGTATCTTCGAGAGCAAAAATTTGCACTCAACTTTCCCAAATGTATTTTCGTGCATTAAAGCGTCTCTAATACACACTCCGTCTTTTTTTGTGTCCGCTAAAAACATAACAGCGAGGATCAGAGCATTAATCGACGTTTCATCGCTCCTCTTTCACGGCGCTGAACGCAACCAGGAGAGAGAGAGAGAGCAAACGACCTGTAATTTATGAAATTGCAAAGTTCATTAATTTTGCAAATCGGAAGAGATGCCTCTACCTGCGCTCGGTCCAAAACGGGCGAATGTTAAATATACAGGGATCAGAAAACCGCGTTACCTAAACGGTTAACTGCATTATAATTCACCAATAGCGTTTATTTAGCGTTGTCACAATCTCATCATAGGCGAATACAGGCATATTTATTCGTCTCTCTCTTCTCCCGTTTGAACGCGTGCGTTAGAAAGAGACAGAGATAGGGGCTAAAGTCACGTGATGGCCCTCTCTGCTATCCTTATCTAACACACATGTTCAAATAAGAGGAGAAAGAGAGAAAGACATATTCCCTGTATCATCAATTCTTATTTAATGACCGCGGCTCAACTAGCTTTTCAAAGGGTGTAAATTCTGAATCTAGAGCTAAGCTCCGCCGCCCGGCTCCCTTTCCCGTTGTCGCGTGCAAATATGCAAGCCTTTCCTGTTATGCGACAACTGCTGTGAGCTTACATGGCCGGAGACAATCCCCGTCAATCCGCCTGCTCAATGTGTGTTTATGCAAACCGCGGTGCATGCTACAAATATTAGAGTTGCGGTCATTGTAATTCGGAAAATTTGCATTCTAATTACTCAATTTCTCGTCAACGCAGCTCGCAGTATGACGGATGAGAAAAAGAAATTGGACTCAGGATCTCACTGTGAACAGTAAATACAAAGTGTTATACGTGTTACAGGTGCATTTCATCAGGTTTGCTTTTTTTCTGCGGATAATGCACGGATAAAAAAATTGATTTGACGTTTGCCATATTAATGGAGCTCTTGCAAGGTTTTACTGTGGACAAATGGCCTATCTATTATGATGTAAGATGCTGCGAAAATAACGATGACACCATTAAAAAAGTCTAAAACTCACTCCTCACAGAGAAAATGTAATTTGAAATTTCGGGTTACCACCCTTGCATGCAATGTATGCACCAACCTTGGATTTGGACCCCAAACAAAAGAACAGGACATGAAATTCGGTGCCGTCTTCCTCGTTTACTACGCAACGTAGAACTTTTCTGTAGTTATCATCGTGCTCCTAGTGACAAAATGTGTATAGATGGACCATTAATTCCTTCAAATTTACTTTTTGAAAGCGAATTTATTAATCTCATTGTTCAAATTCGTAGGCTGTGTTCTTTTTTTGGGGTCCGAACCCGAGGTTGGTGCATACATGCAAAGGGGGTCACCCGAAATTTCAAGTTAAGTTTTCTCTGCGAGGAGTGAGTTTTAGACTTTTTTAATGGTCTCATCGTTATTTTCGCAGCATTTTACATTGGAACTGATACTCCATTTGCCTACAGTAAAACCGTGCAAGAGCTCCATTTTGGTTGATTTTTGCCATTGTCAAGAAGTATGATACATTTTAACAGACGTCTGAGGGCTAAACTTCTAAAAGGTTCGACTTTATTTATTTACTTGATCTTTTGATACCACCACACATCAGTTACGTATGATCAGCAAAGTTTTCCATTAGTTAAGTTAAAGCTAAAACTAACTACCAATATGTATAGTAAATTTCAGCAACCGTTTGTAGTATGAAATTAAATCAAAACGTCTGGGTATCAGCTAAAAATCAAAAGACGAGACTCATACATTATTTGTTTTTACCATCTCCAAAAAGGAACGTCTATATTTCTAAACGGTCAAATTGGAATCATAATTTTTACTTGAACGGAACTTTTAAGGAAGGGTTTCTTGCGGTTAAACGGAACTTTTCTGGTAAAGTTGCAAAAAGACATAAAAGTTTCGGAATAACCTTTCATATACACAGTAGAGCCTCGATTATCCGGACATCGACAATCCGGGACATGCGATTATCCGGACGCCGGACGGGGCCCGGAATCGGTCTTTAAAACTCAAACGAGAGAAACCGAGGAAAACCTGATCGTGCGTACATTTTGCTTATTCTAAACGCATTTTTCTTGTCATTCGATCCCCGGACTTTGATTATCAAGATGTTTTGGTATCTGGAATCTGGATGGAGTCCGGTTAGTTGAGGTTCCACTGTACATCCGGTACAGGGCTGCCGTTTTGCGTATAATCAATGCTATTTTTCTATTCACCGATGATTCCACCGGTTGAGAAAAGATTACACAGTTTAGTTCAGTGTTTGACTGTAATGCACGAAAATACTCTGATCTGTAATCTTCCTTAATCGGTGGAAATTCCGTTGATTAATTAAAATATCCGCAAGTTTTTTAAAGTCATCAACGACTCCACCGGTTGAGAAAAGATCACAGATACGAGTTTTTTAGTTTATTAGAGTCATGCACTGAACTGAACTGTGTAATATTTTCTCAACCGGTGGAATCATCGGTGAAAAGAAAAATAGCATTGATTATACGCAAAACGGCAGTCCTGATCCAGTATTCTTTTTTTTGAAGAAAATAATGGATATGTATACTTATGGTTATCCCGACGTCTTTTTTTTTTTTTCGTTCTTTTGCGGATTTATCGCGGTTAAGTTCCGTTTAACCGTAGAAAAACTTCGCGCAAAAGATCCGTTTACGTGAAGAATATGATTATACGCAAGTTTTTCCATCAGGAAAACTTGCTCATAACCCTCCATCTTCGGTCCATTTTCGCCATTTTTATGAGTAAAGAGATAAAAGGACAAATTCCTGGATTTGCTAATGTAAATAACATCGAGTGCGCGAATTGTGTGTCGCGTAGGAATTTGATCGCGGACATTGATTTCAATAGAAAATCGGTTGGTCGTCATGGCGAGTGGAGAGAATTGCCAAAGTTGAATCAAAGGGATGTTGAAAAGTTGCTCTTTGTTCGACGGAGAAAACTATTTCGGGAGATTTTCAATTATTGTTGCCGAACCGGCCATCAAGAGACTGCCTCGGTTGGTTTTTATAAGTGTGTACTCTGAGAGAAGAAAGAAAGATAAATCGCCCGAGTCGGATATAACGGCAAACATTTCACCGGCCTAGCCATGGCATATCCACGCGGCATTGATTCAAAATGATTCGAATCACTCAATCCCCCTCTCCAATGTCAATATTATCTTAGCCATATTTCATCAGCGCAAAACTTCTGCTACTCTTCAAGAACACAAGAGAATTTTTCCGCGCTGTATATGGTAGGAGGGATTTGCGGGGTGTGGAGTGGGAGGGTGGTGGGGTGGTGGGGGAGTGGCGAGAGGGGAGGGGGGCTGTAGAGTGGGGACAGTGAAGAGGTGCCTTTTCTTTCCTCTTCTTCAAAAGAGTTCTTTTCAATTAATGAATGTGTCGGCACCAAAACTTATTCTTCGAGTGAAACTTTCGTCAGCTAATTTCCGTGAGGTCCATCGCTCTTCTGAAGTTTGACCAAACTTTATATGAGAGTATTTTGTAAGGATATAACCATTGCTTTTCGAGTAGTTCGGTATGAGGACAAGAGATCTCTTTGTTCATCCAAAAAAGCTCAATGTTTTCAATTTTAAGGATAGACAGTTTAAGTATCAAGGTATAATGTTGTATACGAGTTTTTCACGTATCTAAAACGTGATTTTGTCCGAAAAAAAAAAAAAATGCTCAATGTCAGCGAAATCCAAAATATCCCAATGAAACACGCACGACTCAATCTTCTCAATATCACGCTGAAGTATATGCGTTTTCGTAGTTCTATCAGTCTCACACAATTTCAATTTTTCATCGATAGTGGAGCGACTCAAAGATGTTCATATCTGAAAAATCATGTTTATTCGAGCGCCTTCAATTACAGGGATAGGCAAAACGAACAACAAATAAGGTATACTAGGGTATTCAACTCCCCTCTTAATTTGAGTGAGCTACCGTTATCGATTTATTATGGTAATCTGGCAAACTAAAATTGTTGATAATGGTAATCTGTAACGACGACCAATCAGAATCGAGGGTTCGAATCTATCATGTTAATCCTTTCGCTCCATAGTCCGTATAGAGAGCGTTTTCTGATCAAATGAATTCTTACACAATTTAAAACAAAAACAAACAAAAAATGACATGCACATGAAATTATAACAGAAAAAGTAATTTGGTTCAATGGTAAAGATCTAAACTTTGTGAAACCATTTTTAACACATTTCAGCACTGAAAAGGGTTAAACACAGGACCCTCGCACGACGACCATCCGCCCAGACCAAATTTATCTGGACCCAGCAGTGGCGGTTCGTGCATTGTGGCAACAACGGATTCTCGATCTCTAAACGAACCAACTTCAAACAATCGATCTTCTGTGAATTCACTGAATCCCTGAGAAATCGATACTTTTGCATAGGTTCAAATAGTAAATCAACGTGGTTGCCAAATAGCAGGGTTCACCACTGGGGCCCAGAAATTATGACAGCTGTATAATATACATATATTCGTTCCGGGAACAATGAAGAAATAACAGTATCGGAGCAGCTCTCCACATTCTAGATTAAAAGCACTAGATATCGAGGAAAATGATTATATTTGTAATACGTGGTTATTAACCGAGTTAAAAATGGAGGGGGATATACGAGCCGTGAGTGAGGCTGAAAGGGTGTGAGGCGTGTCGATTGTCGAGTGCGAGCAAATCGCTCTTTCTCTTTCTCTCTCTCTCCCTCTCTCTCTCTCCCTCTCTCTCTCTGTCTCTGTCTCTCTCCCTCTTTAACTGTTTTATTATTCACGCTAAATATGTGTGTGGAAGTCACTTAAACACGCTTCGTTACGCTTCAATAGGACCTCAACTCGTCGATCTCTTTTATTTTTATTTTTTTTTCTTTCTCCCTCTTCATGCAAATCTTCTGTCGGTTGAAGTCGGAAAATAACTCAGGGAGGATGTAATAATTGACTAACAAAATGACCCTACGTGTTTTTATTACCACGTTTGCTAGCAACCAGTGGCGTAGCGTGTAATTTGGCAACGTTGCACTGTGTTCATTTAAACCCGTGTAAAAGGTCGAATGCGAAGGTGTTCACCGAACACCCTATCATTCGATATTTTTCATGGGTTTAAATGGTCGAATGGCAACGTTGCCAAATAGCACGCTACGCCACTGCACGCAACGCAATTCATCATCAGCACCGCCTGAAATTAGGCAACGCTGCATTCAGTTCATTCCAACGCATAAAAAAGGTCGAATTATTGAACTGAAAGGGTCTGTTTGTGCTAGTTACCGTAGCTCTATTAACTAAACTTGCTAAAATGTAAATATTCAACCGCAAGGAAAAACGGGGGCTGCGGAATATAGCTTCTCTATTTTGAGCTCAGAATCAGTTAAAACCGCACCAGTGGCGTCATTTGGGCCCCCCCCCCCTCAAGGACCGGCCAAAGGTAAACAAGTGATGGTCTTTTTTTTTAAGGTAAAGAAAAAAAGTTACGAATTAAAATTTGATGGTCACCAGCAAGTTTTGTTGTAATTTAGCATTTAGCGAGGTAAAGATAGGGTATATGCAAGGCTGTATAGATTTTAGGGGCGCTCTAAAATTATATTGATGATGAGCAAAAAAAAAAAAAAAAAAAAGGTCTTCACATATTTGTCCCTCCCAAGTCGAACTCGAAATGACGCCCCTGCACTGCACTGAAAATAAAAGATTGCCAGAAGTATGACAATATGTGAACCTCTGTAAGGGATAGTACAATTGCCAGAATTCTAGTGTTTGTAACTCTTGATAATGTTTAGGAAATTCTAGTTCTATGACCATATTATGGTATTAACACCAGAATTTTCTGCTCAAAGTACTAGACTTTCTGTCGTTAACATATCGTTGTGATTCTGGTAATATGACTAGAATATGGTATTATGAATATAGCTTTTTATTCATCAGTTCATCGCAGTGGCGTAGCGTGCATTTGGCAACGTGGAATTTTGTCCGTTTCGACTCCTGCAACAGGTCAAATGCAGAGGAGTTCGCCAAACACCCAAGAGTTCGATCTTATTTATGATTTTAAATGGATGAACTGGGACGTTGCCGAATTGCACGCTACGCCATCGCCAGTGGTTCATTGAAATTCTTGTCCTATATTCCGATAAAACTGGGGTTTACAGCAGAGAAAAACTATGATTGAACTTATCACTATTGAGAACGCTTTTATAAAATCCCACAGAGAAATCAGAAACAAAAATAGGGAGATAAAACAAAACTTGCTGCAGCACCAGTATAGCACTCTAATGAACATAGAACGCGCCCTTCGTGGATAAATGTCAAAGTCGTATCAGAGGTGAAAGCGAAATAATACTCAATTCGTCAATAAAGCGCCTGTCTTTGTCGGAATTTAGGCGGCAATTAGTCCTGATAGTTCAATGAACTCACAATTATTCAGAACAAGAATGAACGTTGAGATTTCTTCCCCATTTTGTTTCCCATCACCTTATATAAACCTATACTAATGTCTAATACTTATAGTTACTCTATGTCATTCAATTAAATTGAAGATTTCCTCCGCATTTTGTTTCCCATTACCTTATAAACCCACTAATTTCTAATACTTACAGTTACTCTATGTCATTCAACTATAAATTCTGTGCTTTGGAAGTCAAACATAAAGCTATTTCTGAGAAAAATCTTGAATACTCTCCTTTGAAACGCTTATTTCCTGCCTTCATTTCATATCCACCGCACACCACCGTTGACATATGTGTATCAGAGCTGCCGTTTTGCGTAGAATATTAACGACATTTTTCAATTCACCGATGATTCCACCGGTTGAGAAAAGATTACATACAGTTCAATTCAGTGTGTGACTGTCTCGAATGAAAATACTCGCATCTGTAATCCTTTCTCAACTGATCGAGTCGTGGATGACATTAAAAAAATTGAGAATATTTTTATAATTTTACATCTATTGCATTGATTGAGAAAATATAACAGATCAGAGTATTTTCGTGCAGTATTGTCATACACTGAGCTGCACTGTGTAATATTTGCGCAAGCGGTGGAATCATCGGTGAATTTGAAACATGCCATTAATTATGCGCAAAATGGCAGATCTAATGTGTATTAACAGGAAATTGAAATCAGATGCGAGTATAATTAAGCTTGCCTCGACATGCGTGACTCTGATTTGAAAAGTTTGTTGCTTTAAATAGAATCTGTTTCCTGGAAACGGTTCTTAATTATGCGTATAAATAGCTGAATCGTTAGGTTCTGAATTATTATCTTATACAGTTGTTGTCAACTAAGGAGTTCCTTTGAAGGGCTCCTTTGTTTTGTGTTACCTTCTTCCGGCAATCCTCTCAATTATACATTATTCTCGAAAGTAATACTGCCGTATATTGTCGATCCTTTTCCTTCAGAATACGAAGAATATATTCTGCATTCTTGGAGAGGTGGAATTACATCTGCGAACGTTACTCTTGTTAATTATTCTCTCAATTTGCTCTCGTGACTTTCTAAGAAAAAGTGTGGGATTATGTAGGATGTTGACGTTTGTAGGAATCGATAGTTCCCAGTAACATGCAATAAATTGATGCCCACGCCTTTAAAACTATATAATAGTATCGATCGTCCGGGGGTGCAATTCAACCCCCGAGAAATTGATACTTTTCTTTAGTTTTAAATGCAGGGGACATCGATACATCGCATTTCACGAGCCGCTTCTGCGGTAGGAATGCACCTGCCGTAGACGAATTAAATTATGTCTGTCGGCTCCTTTGAGATTGGTCCAGGTAGTCAACCTGCAATACTTATCGAAGTTAATTTAAGCATTGCAAATGGCCTACCTAAGCCAACTTTAAGGAGTCAACTGGGATTATTCAATTTGCCGACTTTACTTTTGGGGTTGTACTGTGCACTCCCTGAATCGATACTTTACATGGGTTTAAATGGACTATATCCACCGTTGCCAGATTCCACGCGCCGCCACTGTGTTACGCTACTGATAAAAAATACTGAAAAACAAGGGATGTATCTAAGAAAAAATAAAAAAAAAACTGGATTGCGGTTTTTTTTTTTTTTTTTTTTTTTTTCTTCCGACCTTCAGACTGTAAAAATATCGAAAATTTAGTCCACAATTTCACGCGTATTTTGGCTCAACGAAGCGGAATTCTGTCTAATTGTTCAGAAAATACCTTAGCTCAGTCTCTTCGAGGAAATAATCAAGTACTCTCTTATAGAAACAATCGAGAGTTATAGAAACATTCCACGTATACCTTCGATCTTGGTTCACTGAATAGTAAATGCAAGATCCATGTTGCCATATTTTCCTGTATAAATTACTACATTCTGCAAATACAATGAGTTTAGTATAAAATCGGATAATGAACCGAAAAACGGTAACACCGCGCTAGAAATACGAGGAACTGCCTCTCTCTTCGTAGAGTTGAGGCCAAAAAGAGGAGGAGTTTAAAGGGGAGGGAAAGGGCGAAGGATTTTCAATGTCAATAATTAAACTTCAATTTTTACGAATACCTGATACTATTCAAAGTAAACGTCGATTCATACGTAGGTGTACTGCAGGTTGCGTTTGCGCGCGGTACGGCGCAGCACAGTGGAGCGAGTCAATGGAAGCGGCTGGACACGACGAGGCGACTTTAAATGAGTGTATCTTTATTGATACTCAACGTAGAAAATTAAAAGTAGTTTCCTTGGTTTTATTGAAAAATGCCGTATATCATAAGTGGCGGTAGCCACCCGGCCAAGTAAAAAAAAAATAGACCGCCTAGAATAATAATCAATCCTTAAAGTTTATATTTTGGCTAAAAAAACATTCAAATTTGTATTTTTGGTTATCTATTCTGTATCCAACTTGACTCGCTCCACTGCACGGAAAAAACTACGGTGAAAATAACCATACGGATACCTGATTTTGGCACTTGCTAGATGTTATGGTAATGTTAACCAGAAGTATACTATGTTTTGACTAGGTACTAGGTGATGTTACCTGATTGCATGTCGAATTTACTCAAAGTATCGGTAAATGTACCATACTTCTGGTCAAGTTTACCATAACAACTAGCAGGTGCCAAAATCAGGTATCCGTATGGTTATTTTCACTAATCTTCTTTTTTTCCGTGTGCACTTTGGTCTAAGATCGAAATAGTTGAACAAAAATCAATGAAATCAAAAGTCATTAAAAATTATCGTTATCAACCTTTCAAGCTAAATTTAGACCTTTTCAAGGACCTTTCTCGATTGAAATGACTTTTTGAACGTGTTTTCTATGATTAAGATTGGTCTCGAAAGTTTATAGAGGAGAAATTGTCTTTCTGACTTTTGGCCACTTTTGACCACAGTGCACTATATATGCGCCGTGCGGCGCGGCTTTATCCTCCAATTTCACGGAAACCGTTTTCAAACGATTTCAGAGAAGTGCATCCTCCCCAATCGCAGTGTTATTTGCCAGCTTTACAGTTTTAGGTTATTGGCGGGGCGTCTACGGGAATTTGTCGGTAAAATTCATTCGAGAATTATTTGATGAGTTTGACGAAGTAATAAACCGAATTATTCAACGATTTTTTTTGCTTCAATGGAACCAACGCTACCATATTCAATGGCGCGGCGTTGCGTGAAATGAGACTCTTGCAACTATTGCTATAGGGGATCGACGAGTTGATTCTTGCATAAAAAACCTGTAAAAATAAGGATGAGTACACTGAAATCATAAAATTCACTCCCAGAATCAGGCTTAATGGCGCGGAGAGACATAGATATCATGGGAGATTCCCATATAAATTGAGACATATCTCTGTGTTTTCGTGGAGAAAGTGAAATAATAGACAGGCATCTCCCATGCTATCTGCGTTGAACCACCACTACGAACTTTCCGTTATAGCAGTTATGTGAGATTTTTACTAAACTTTAGATTTCCTCAGAGTGATTTTCGTGATTTTCGCTGGTTTTTACATCAGATAGGACGATTCATTTACTCACAGCAAAAGTTTGCAAGAGCCCGCATTATATACAGGGTGTTTCACATAACCTGCTCACTATGGTTTTCTTGAACGGGTGACGATAAAAAAATCTGGAAAAATCGGTTTTATAGTAACTCGGACCTGAAGTTTCATTTAAAAATACTGCCACAACCCAAAATTTGGTTTTTGGGGGGTTTTCAGGGGGGTGCCCCCCTTATCTCGAGATTTTCAAATAGCAACCCCTATCTTGTGATACCTCGTTTGAAAGAGGGTAAAATTCTAAGCATTTTGGCTTAAACCGGAAGTCGATATCTTATTTCGTTTTCGATATATCGAAGGTCGAAGATCGATATAGGACCCATTTTCGAAAATTCTTAACTCCTACAAAAAAAGTCGTAAAACAAAAAACTGCACATGTAAAATGCTCTACTTGATGAGTACTTTCAAGGAAAAAATACAAATTCACAATCAAATAAACCGGAAGTCGACTTTTAGGCACCTTAACATTTTTGGCGGGAAAACCCCCATTTCTCAAAATTTTCAAAAAGCAACCCCTATCTTTTAATACCTCATTCGAAAAGGCGTAAAAAGTTGTGCATTTTGGCGCAATCAAAAGTCCAATATCATTTTTCTAATTCGATATATCGAAACTCGAAGTTCGATTTAGACCATTTTTCGACCCTGGAAAAAACTGATCCTATCGTGTGATACATAATTCAAAAGCACATAAAAAACCAAGAATTTTAGTGCAAACCGGAAGTCAATACCTTTTTTCGCGGTCGAGATATCGCAAGTCAAAGTTTAGTCTTTGGTTAGGGCTTACCTTAAACTTTGACTTGCGATATCTCGACCGCGAAAAAAGGTATTGACTTCCGGTTTGCACTAAAATTCTTGGTTTTTTATGTGCTTTTGAATTATGTATCACACGATAGGATCAGTTTTTTACAGGGTCGAAAAATGGTCTAAATCGAACTTCGAGTTTCGATATATCGAATTAGAAAAATGATATCGGACTTTTGATTGCCCCAAAATGCACAACTTTTTACGCCTTTTCGAATGAGGTATTAAAAGATAGGGGTTGCCATTTGAAAATTTTGAGAAATGGGGGTTTTCCCGCCAAAAATGTTAAGGTGCCTAAAAGTCGACTTCCGGTTTATTTGATTGTGAATTTGTATTTTTTCCTTGAAAGTACTCATCAAGTAGAGCATTTTACATGTGCAGTTTTTTGTTTTACGACTTTTTTTGTATAGGAGTTAAGAATTTTCGAAAATGGGTCCTATATCGATCTTCGACCTTCGATATATCGAAAACGAAATAAGATATCGACTTCCGGTTTAAGCCAAAATGCTTAGAATTTTACCCTCTTTCAAACGAGGTATCACAAGATAGGGGTTGCTATTTGAAAATCTCGAGATAAGGGGGGCACCCCCCTGAAAACCCCCCAAAAACCAAATTTTGGGTTGTGGCAGTATTTTTAAATGAAACTTCAGGTCCGAGTTACTATAAAACCGATTTTTCCAGATTTTTTTATCGTCACCCGTTCAAGAAAACCATAGTGAGCAGGTTATGTGAAACACCCTGTATAGGTAACATCAAATGTTGTGCATTTAAACCTATGAAAAAAGTCGAGATATTGGATGTGCATACGATGCACTCCCTTGAATCGATACTATGCACGGGTTTAGATGGAGAAAATAGAGCGGTGCCAGATTGCGCACGACGCAACTCCATTTCATGGAAAAGAAAAAGACTGGTAGAATTTACCACAAGCATAGCAGATTTTGGCGTCTGCTAGAGAGTATGGAAAATACACCGTTACCTGCGGTAAATTAGGTTAACCTACAGTTTACCATCATCTGGGGATATTTACTATACTTATAACAGATGCTGAAATCATCAGCTATGCGTATTTGGTAAATCTACGTACCAGTATCCCCCCCCCGTCAGACCACATTCACGCATTGTCAGACTGATTTAATTATCCCTGATTATACTGATTATATTGAATACCCAACTTTAATGCTACTTGATTACCCAATCACGACAAAGCAGGTTATTATGTAGCCAGAACGAAATACTCAACAAATAACGATCAAAATAAAGAATCTTCGTTTATAAATCGGGCGTTATTTTTGTTTTATCAGGTCGCACTATTCACACTCCTTAGCCACTATTCCTGATAATTTTATCTATGTCAAGTTTTTCTATGCTTCATGATTGCCGCTTTGAAATTATTGATCAATTAAAAGTAGGTCATTCATGGGACGACTTGAATATTATGGAACGTTGAATATTTGTGAATACATTATTGCTAAAGGATAAAACTTTAGCAAGTTTTATCTTTCTTAATTTGTTATTCAATCAGTATTAAAAAGGTTTACTGCCTCAATTACTCTTCTGAAAAGGCACCGCGCAAATAAAAGTGAAGCTCAAAGAAAAAAAAAAAAAAATGTTGCTGCTTTTTCCCCTTCCTGTGTAAATAATGTGTCTACCTTCCGGCAATGCTCTTCATTTATTTGAAAGCAGCAATGGAAAACTAGAATCTTGTTTTTTTTGTTTTGTTTTTGTGTTTTTTATTAATTGGTGTCGTCTTGTTTACTTAGATGCACGGGTGAATTACTGTCCTTTTGTGCGCGTATTTATACAAACACACACACCCTCTCACTCACACACACACACACACACACACGCACGCGCGCACATTGCGCTTTTCATTGGATCGGCTCCGAACTCTCTTTGATTAGATCACTTGAGTCAACTCGCTCAAATTGATACTCAGATAAAATAAAATTCATTTAGTTTCTCATCGTGGAGCCTTTGTTGAAATCCCTGCCGCCAGGAAATGAAGTAAGTAATCTGTGCAATATAGGAGGGGGAAAAATCATAAAGAAGAGAAGAAAATGCTGAAGAGTTCATCGCACAAAAAGTTTTGAAATCTGAACTCTCTCGTAGCTTCCTTTTCTTTATCCGATGAGAATTTATTCAAAGGCTTTATACGAAAATTATGAATGTACGAAAATATTTATTTTGAAAATGTGTTCTTCGAGGATAAAAGAACTTGAAGATGTTAAATCGACTTTGTAATAGATTCGTCGATTCATTCCAATGCTTAGAAAAATACTGAGATCCTCTTATCGATTATTCACCAACATTTGTTCGAAACAATTGAGTATTATATTGATTAATCCACCTGTTTACGTAACAAAATTGGTAATTCGATTATCTTTTGATCATAATTGGAACACATCTTTCAAACGACCGTTCACCTGCTTGGACTCCAATTTAAATGGTACATTTTACTCACTTTGATTTTTTTAAAACTTTTTTCTGATCATTCATTATTGGAACTTATTTCCTATGAGTAAATGGTTTACGGGCCAACAATTACTTCTTATTATTTAAAATATTATATTTTTAGGTGATTTTATTGTAAAACGCTATGATAGTGCAAAACATGGTTTCTGAGGCCATGTCTCTCAATTTCTTAATTTTTGAACATTTTTTAACTTAAACGGATACTCAAAAAATTTATTGGTTAAAAAGTTGCAGTATAAAGTTTTGCTTTGTTTCTAAGTATGTCAGCTTTTTGTTTCAAAATATGTCCGCTCTGGTGTTGCAACTTTCAAAATACCAAAATCCTTTGTCCAAGTAGTAACACTAAATGACAATCGGTTTTGTCAAACTTTTAGTGACATAAATCTTGATGCAGAAAAATCTGCGTTCATTTTTCATCATTACATCAGAAATAAACTGATCTGGGGTTTGCGCAGACCCAGTGGCGTCGCGTGCAATTTGGCAACAATGTAATCTATCCATTTAAACTCTTGTAAAAGGTCGAATTCAGGGGGTGCACAGTGCACAAGGAAAATTCGATGTATTTAATGAGTTTAAATGGAGCAGTTCCATTGTTGCCAGATGGCACGCGACGCCACTGCGCAGACCATAGCCAGTTTGACTACTTCCTCCGTAGTCTGTTAATTATAATATTAAACCGAAAACGTAAGTTTTGTAGACTTTACGACCATTTGCAATTGGTCGTTATTTTATTGCTTCTTCTGGAAAATTGCCACCAATGTTTCTTGCATGATCATAATGGTAACTCAGTGAAGTTGTGCTGGTCCAGGTTTCTGCGATATTCAGATATATCCAGACAATGAGTGTTAATTATTTAAAATGAGTTAAAGAAGGACTCATCCAATTTTTATAGAGTCAAAGAAAAAGTTAGATTAAGAAACAAAAGAGAGAATAACCAAATGATATAAAATCATATGTTGTCAAATTGACTTAAAATAAACAAAAAATTCAATACCCCCCCCCTTATTTTAAAGGCAACTCGGTAATTTGGTTAGTTATCTAAGCCCACGTTTAAACTAATTTATGTTAGTTTTTCACTACCCATTGGTTTGGTATGTCAACGAGTTGTTTTTCAAAAGCAATTTTTTGAATTCTGATAGCGTTGTTTTTTAAAAAAAAAAAACCCCGCCACAAAACCATATCAAGTGATATATTGCGGACCAAACTGTAGAAAAAACAATGGGAACATTTGAACATGAAAATTGATCTAAGAGGGAGTCAACATTTTTTTATAGGAAATTATTGAGCAAATAATTGAACTTATTGTGTCTTGTGTTTTGTGATCTTCGTTTGTAAAATCGTTTGTTGCAATATTGGAAAATAACTATTGGCTTTGACGTTTTTTGTTGCAGGTGAGATAATTTTTCTTGAATGCAATCGGCAGAACATATGGAACGTAAGTCGATGCCACTCCTATCAAGTAACATATTGAGATAATGTGTTCTAAGAAATTTAAAATGATTAATTAAAAAATTATTTAAATGCAACTTTCTGATTATTAATTTTTTAAATTCCATGATGTGAGACCTTTACCTCTGTGATAGGTGTCGCGTCGGTCCTAAACATCGAGCAATACCATCAATAGAGAGGCTTTTTGGAGCCTGTTTTTAAGGCAGCAAGGCAGTAGCGGCCCGTGAGATTTGGCAACCATGGATTTTTCCCACTTAAACTTAGGTAAAAAATCGATTCAAGCGGAGGCTGGCAGCCTCATCGAGTTTCGATCGTTTTCCATGTATTTAAATGGGATAAAAACACTGTTGCCAAATCGCACGAGCCGCCACAGCTGAGCAAGGAGGCAGCCACGATGGAAATTCCTTATAGACATTTTTAATTGAGGTCAGGTTGTTTGCCTCTTTTGTTTAACCTTTAAAGTTTTTTTTTTGTTTTTTTTTTTTGTTTTTTTTTTTGTTTTTTTTATTTTTAAAGAAAAAATACTCAAAAACACTTTCATATTTTCATTTAGAACCAATTTTTGATTTAAGTTTAAAAAAAAAAAAAAAAAATGAGGTAAATCAACCAGAATCACATTTTCCATGCTGTCACGTTTTTGGAATAGGACTCATAACATACTTGTAGTGTAGCCCGGTGGCGGCTCGTGCAATTCGGCAACAATGTTTTCCTTCCGTTTGAGTCTATGTTCAATAATCGATTGTCGGTGAAGCAGCGCTTTACTTTCGAATCGATTGTTTTACATAGAATCAAATAAAGATAAATAGTTGTTGCTGTTGCCACATTACACTAGCCGCAACTAGTACCAGGGCTGCCGTTTTGTGTATAATCAATGCTATTTTTCAATTCACCGATGATTCCACCGGTTGAGAAAAGATTACACAGTTCAGTTCAGTGTATGACTGTAATGCACGAAAATACTCTGATCTGTAATCTTTCCGTAATCGGTGGAAACTCCGTTGATTAATTAAAATATCCGCAAGTTTTTTAGAGTCATCGACAACTCCACCGGTTGAGAAAAGATTACAGATGCGAGTATTTTAGTTTATTACAGTCATGCACTGAACTGAACTGTGTAATCTTTTCTCAACCGGTGGAATCATCGGTGAATAGAAAAATAGCATTGATTATACGCAAACCGGCAGCCTTGACTAGTACAGCCCCTTTATTCGTAAAGCTTCTTGAATTTGAAAGCATCATCCGTGAGATATTTACATAATGGCTGCCTCCATCGAAGTGACTTCAGAATTACGTCTCATGAAAGTCCCTCTGCAGAGTTGTAGCTCTTTGGATTAAACGCAAAATTCTGCTACACACTGCTGAGCCACTCTTTTCCAACAATTTACGGATTGATCGCTTGACTCGGACTTTTGGCCAGGTCCATTGTCTCACTCGTGCGAATAAACTCGCAGAGTTTAAGACGCCAAGACGACGAGACGCAACGCGCGTCCTAAAGCCGCTTTATTAGTTGCAACTCGCATTCTCGCAAAGTGACCGTCCGTCAAACCAACCCCAGTACAAGCGAGGCGAAACTAAGAGACTTGCAGCGAAGCATTCTCGCCTTATTTACAGAAGCGTGGTAACGCACAGTGGAGCAGAGCTGCCGTTTTGCGTATAATTAATCGCATTTTTCCAATTCACCGATGATTCTTCCGGCTGAAAAAAGACTACACAGTTCAGTCCAGTGTATAACTTTAATGCACTATAAATGCTCGCATCTGTAATCTTTTCTCAACCGGTGGAGTCGTCGATGAATTTAAAAAACTGAGAAAAGATTACAGACCAGAGTATTTTCGTGCATTTTCAGTCATATATTGAATTGAACTGTGTAATCTTTTCTCAACCGGTGGAATCATCTGTGAATTGAAAAATGCGATTAATTATACGCAAAACGGCAGCTCTGCAGTGGAGCGAGTATAAATCCAATGAGCTATAACTTTAGAGTGGCAGCGGGCTGGTCCACCTAAGCGGAATTTGGACGGCATATTCCAAGGTTTGAGATTAACTTTTGTAGGTCGCTTCCGGCGATGCCCGAGTTTGTTTACGGAACGACCGGAAACGCCCTACAAAATTTAACCTCAAAATCGATTTTTACGGCAAGATGGCGGCGCCCTAGGCGACAACAATGAACCAGCGGAACGTTCCTTGATGTGCCACTCTAAAGTTATAGCTCATTGAGTAAATCGGAAAGGACAGACACAGGAGTGGCGACTTTAAGGTGACTCCACACCTGCCTGATTTGAGTATCTGGCTCATTTACTGATAAAAATCGGCCGAAAAATTAAGAGTGAAAATCAGAGCAAACATTAAAATGAGGGTAAACTTTACTATCATCACTGAAAAAAAATGCTAAAAAAAGGCTGATATCTTGCCAGAAATTCGGTGTTCTCATTCACAAATTTCTCAGTCAATCTAGGACCAACATTACCATCAAGCTGGCTTAAAAAATCGAGTTAAAAAACTATGCATTTCCTGTGGAGACGCCCTTTTTTATTATAATGGTTTCAGGAAAAAAAAGAGAGAGAGAAAAAAAAACTATGTAAGCTATTAAGTTCAAATTTTCAAAATGTGACCACTGGTGCTATATCTATTGAGCCAGAATCTTACTTCAGACAGGCAAAGAATCACTTTAAATGCGTAAAGAAATCCTCTCAATAACATAGACATTTTCCCAGCTAGAGACAAAAAATCGTCTATCGGCGAATATTGGGGGAGGGAGCGGATTTCCATAAGTTGAGCCGTAAAGCCTATAGTAGACACCATGTCTCCCATCGCAGGTTTCTTCATTATTACAATAAGATATATACCAGCCAGTTTCATTGCAACTCTGATCATTTATCTTTGTTAATAAGCAACGTAGAAGTTTGAAAGTGGTTTTGTTGTTATGTTCTCTACAAGTACCACCCTTTACAGTTTGTTTTCTGACTGAAAACATTCAAATTTACATTTTTAGTCAAATACTTCATGTCCAACTTTTTCCATTGACTTGCTTCACTGTGTGACGAGGCGTGGCGTCTTCTTCCCTATTACTGCCGCGCTTGTCTGACCATCTAATCTCTTGTAAGTTTCTTAGCCCCGAAGTGACATCTCTCCCCCGCCGCGCCCCCGGCCCCGACCGGTGAAAATTTGAAAATCGTTGCTTGATTATCAACGAGGGCCACTATGGCCTCTCTCCGCTTACGGTCATCGTGCTTTGCTGTTTGCGCTTTTCGCCGCCTTTTCATCATTATTCCACGCTTTGGGCCCTTTTGGCCTCCACGGCGGCGGATTTACCCGCGGTCATCTTTCCCAGCCAAAGCTTGAAAATAAATTCTCCGTAGCGGCCGCGCTGAGCCACGGCTCCGAGCGCGCGAGGTGAGAAAATATTCAACTCGTTAGTTAATAAGAATACTCCTCCTCTCTGGATGCGCTCAAAGCTCCCCGAGTTTTGATAACTTTTAATCACCTCACGACCACTCTCGGCGCACCATGGTCTAAGATTATAAAAAAATGACCAAAAATCAGTTGAAACAAAAGTAATCAAAAATCATTGTTTTGATCTTTTAAGCGTAGTACGGGTCTGTTGCGTACTTTTGCTACAGCGATATGACACCCTGATTCTAATGTATCATTTGGCGAAAATTCCTATTCGCACATTTCAAGCAACCCCCGCTACACTAGACACTCAAGACACTTTTATCACCGACGTACTAGCGGATACAAAGATACCTAGCCAGAGTATGCAATACGCAACGCACGTAATACATGTGTTGAATGGTATACTGTGCATTGCGTTTTGCATACCCTGGCCAGGTATCTTTGTCTCTGTTAGTACATAGACGGAACCACTGCTTTCATGTAAACATCAACATAATTTACAAGAACTTGAGATACATAAAATTATTGTATTATTTTGTTAACTTTGATAAAATGAGAAAAGACATAAAATTATTGTATTATTTTGTTAACATTGATAAAATCAGAAAAGACATGACAGCAAATGCAGCCGATATTTCATGTATTTAGAAGGAAATTCCATCATTTTTGTGGTTACGGTATTATTTACTTATACACGGTAGTTCCGTCTATGTAGTAGTTTGCCGGCCGGTGCAAATAGTGTTTATTGTAGCGCTGGCTGTTTGAACTTGAAGTGACTTTCTGTGACTATCAGTGGTTTTTGAACTATTTTAATGTGAGCATCGTTATTTTTGCCAAATTTTACGTAAGAATTAAGGCTCTGTATTGCTGTATATCAAAAGTACGCAACAGACTCATGCATACTTTTCCAGTGACATTTTAAGGTTTGAATTACTTTCCCGAACGTGTTCTCTAGCTGTAATTAAAATTGATATTGACAGTTACTAAATGATAAATCGATGAGAAGTTCAATTTCTGGTTTTTTGGCCATTTTTCAACAATCTCGAACCATAGTACGACGAGAGCTTTTAATCACCTCGTGACCGTCCTAGACAAAGTTTGGTCTAGGATCGTAAGAGAAGAGGCCAAAAATCGGTGAAGAAAAAAACATCAACAATTATCGTTTTCGACCTTTTTAAGCTAATTCAAAAGCTTTCAGCAACATTTTAAGGTTTTACTTACTTACTTTGCTGATAATGTTCACTGTGATCAAAATTGGTCTTGCGAAGTTTTTACATGATAAATTGATGAGAGATAACTTTCTGAATTTTGGCCACTATTTTGACGATCTCAGACCACAGTGCGACAAGAAATTTTATTCACCCCATGACCGTCCTCGATGCAGTAAGGTCTGTGACCAAAAAAGAAGAGGCCAGAAATTGGTGAAGAAAAAAACATCAACAATTATCGTTTTTGACCTTTTTCAGCTAATTCAAAACTTGTCAGTGACATTTAAAGGTTTACTTACTTTGCTGAGAATGTTCACTGTGATCAAAATTGGTCTTGAAGATTTTTACATGATAAATTGATGAGAGATAACTTTCTGATTTTTGGCCACTATTTTGACGATCTCAGACCATGGTGCTACGTGCCGTGCCCAAACACCATCGCGGGACATCAAACTGCAGCGTAAAGTCCCGCGAGCTCAACTAATTCTCTTTTTATAAGTGGATCCGCCAAATCCCTGCAAGGATGGCTTCAGGCACGCTGTTTCATTAAATTTGGTCAAAAAACAAAGTTTGTCAACAAAATCAATTTTTGTTAGTGAAAGTTTGTTGTCCCGCAAAATTAGGAGCTTTTGTCTTCCTTCGTTTTGCCATCCCCCTGCTCTTTTAAGCGAGCTTGTATTTATACTTATATTTTTAACGCAGTTATTTAGTAAGGACGACGTAAATATCACTTTTGTGGGTCAATAAGTTTCAGTATAGGTAAGTTTGGGTTTCTTGAAAACATCAATCGTAGTTTCGATCGATCGAAAAATTTTGAGCATTCCGTCGTATTTTTGATCGTAAAATCAAAAAAGGTGATAAAATTAAGGAAGATTTAAAATATTTGAAAATACGAACCATTCGATGTCAAGATTTTAAGAAATTTGGTTTCGATTTGTTTGCGAAGGCCTAGTAAGAACTAGAAGCTCTACGGGCGCCACCATTGGATTACGAACGGCACATTTATTTACGAACAGTTGTTTACTATCAAGGGGTCCAAAGGTGTTTTGTGGATGAAAGAGTTAGCTGTCGATGAACTAGTTAATTAATTCCCAAAATAATCTTTGAAAGCGTGAACCGATGTCAAACAGCAAAAGCAGTGAAAGATAACACCGTTAAAAACTCTACGGCACTGTAATCTTTGCAGTGGATCAAAACACAACAACGGTCCTCAGAATGTAAGCAAATGTGAAAAAAACGCATCCAATGGCGGTGCCCATAGTTTCGCTTGTCTTAACTCTCTACATACAGGGACTCTAGTAAGAGTTAGTTAAGTAAGTTAAGTAGTTAAGTAAGTTATCCTCTAACTTCAAAGAGCATGTTACTATGAACTAACTCATAGGTTAAATGTATTTAGCTCTTGTTGATTCACTCTACAGTGTGTTTCAGGTTTGACGTCTGGAATTCTTGAGCCTATTTTTCAAGTTAAAATAAAACTACTTTTTCCCATAACCACGGCCGGGTCTTAAAAATGCTATCTCTTTGAGATACGATTTTTCCAAGTGTGAAAAACCATAGATCAGAGGTGAAGCATTTTAAAACCCACGTTCTAGGAAAAAAAAAAAAAAGTAATATTTTATTTTGAAAAATCGGCTCCCAAATTTCCTGATGCTAAACTTAAAACACCCTGTATGGTGTTATACCTTTGAGACAGTTCTGAACAAACATTTTCTCTAAAACGACGGGCCGTTCAGCACGCAGCGCGCGCAGTGACAATCATTCTAGCTGGGATTGGAACGATACACCGAGAAATGAATTCACTCAGGACACTTCACTCACTCTGCTGAGGTTGTTTTGGAAGATTTCCCCATTTATGTCCTTGAGTTAGCGAGTGAATTATTTCGAACAACTGAAAAAGCGCTCTTAAGCCTGTCATTACGACTTGGGATTTGGATTTGGAGAATTTTCTTCCATGCGTGATTGATATCTTCAAGTTCCCAAGGTGTAATATCGTTGAAATTGTGACATCACTCTTTTCCCGCCATTGCTGAAACATAAAGAGAGAGAGGGGGATTCTAAGCTATCGTTCACACATTGTAGAGATTGAATGGTTCCTATTGGAATGGAAACCTATCAAACACCAACTGGCAACAATGCAACTGCTCCATTTAAACCCATTAAATACATCGAATTTTCCTTGTGCACTGTGCACCCCTGATTTCGATCTTTTACATGAGTTTAAACGGATAAAATACACTGTTGCCAAATTACACGCGACGCCACTGATTACACCACAGCAATAAGAATAACACGCGCACTCGACACGATTTACGATTACGACACGATCCTTCATAATCGCAGTCTGCAGCAGTCTCCTACAATCTACACAGGTTTCCTTTTTTCGAGCGGAGACAAGAAAAATGTGACCTTTTTTGTGAGAACATAAATACGGTGGGTGAACTTTAGTGAAGACTGGAGTCCCTATTTTATATGAAAGAGTCTCGCTGTACGAGGTTCCATCTCTGATAGGCTCCTAAAATCTGAAGAAGAAGAAGGGGTCTATGAAGCCTGGAGGCGCGCCTCTTGTTTACATCTTCATGCGGGACCAACTTCCCCGCTGCCCAGCTTTGAGGAAACTTTCGGCATTTTTAGGTCGTACAGATGAAATTTTCTATTGAAATCGATGAAGGTATGTTCAGAGCAGAGTAAAATTCAATCATTACTCTTCACTGTAAATTAAAACAGGTATAGTGAGGCCAACGGGAATTAAAGGTCAGGTTGACCTAACAAAGATTACATACACACGAATACATGTAAAAGTAATCTTTGCCGGGAAGATCGTTGGATAAAAATGTAAACAAGAGGCGAGTCTCCAGGCTCCTCGGATACCTTCTTCTTTTTCACTTCTGTTCACGTGTCTTGACTCTTTTATATATAGGGACTCAATACTCTGTTCGGGATAAGAAGTCCGATGGGAAGTCAGGTAAAAACGCGCTACATTGCAACGCAGCGGTTTCTCGGCTGTCGATTCTTCCCCGCTAAGTCCGTTCAGGAAGACTGGCCTTTTAGACCCTTTTATTGAAAAAAAAAAAAAAAAAACAATACCGTGAACTGACCAATTTATATAGTCCTGTGAACGCCCACTCGAAAATTACCCTGGTAAAAATGTTCCATGACCAATTTTACATGGAAATTGCTCAAATTTCCATGGAAACCGAGTGTTTTTCCATGGAAATCGATGTAGTTTCCACGGAAAAATACTTGGTATCCATGGAATGTGGTGTAATTTCCATGGAAATCGATTTCCATGTAAAATTGGTCATGGAACATTGTTACCAGGGTAAACCTTTGCGGCATTCGCGAATTTTGAATAACTGACTTTAGATTTAAATTCTGCTCGACGTGCACAGAAAAATGATACCCAACGGTGGTTCAACGGTGGTTCATCGGTAGTGAAGACTGTAAACTGTAGCGATAATGACTATGGCTATACCGGCCGTATAACGCAAGAGCCTCCTCAAGGAGTGAACATTTAAATTTTCTCAAGCGAGGAAACACAAGAATAATACATTTCCATTATTCTTGCTCAGCCGTGGCTCGCACCTTTGTGCTTGGCTATTTCCGCCACTTCACCACTACTACCACTTTCTTCCACCCCCAACCCTTACCTTCTTTACACTCCCCCTCCCCCCTTCCACCCCTCTACCCCCTCTTCTCAGTCGACCCACCACGGACCACCCTCTCACGTCACGCTACTCCCGCTCCTCGTCCTTCATTCCTTTCGCTTGTTCCTTTTCCTCTTGCTAGCTCGCGTTTCTGCGACTGAGTACATTTCCGCTCCATTCCTCTATTCCGCTCCATTCCTCTATTCCGCTCCGCTCCGTTCCGTCCGTTCCCGCGTCGACGCGTGCCTCCTCCGACTCGAAACAAATTAAAATCCAAGCAAAATGTGATTTCGCATCATTCATCATTCAGCAACAAGAACTGTCAAGTTACGTTCACAGAGGAGAGGACGGCGCACAGTGGGCATTTTTTTTTTATTTTTTTCAAATTTGGCGCCAAAAATCGCCTAGGTTAAAATCAGCTCATATTATTCAATGCCCGAATCACACTGTGCAAGTGGAGCTGAAAGTGAGCCGAAAGTGGGGGTCATCGGTGCACCATTCATCGATGATCATCAGCAAACAATTTCTAAAGTTATGCTGAACAAATTGAGCACACATTTTTGTAAAAAAACCTTAAAATTAAAAAAGACGACTGTTGAGCAACGACTTGCAAGACAGTTTGCAAGCTCACTTTCAGCTCCACTTGTGCAGTGTTATTCGGGCTTATGACATTTCGGAAAGGAGGGCCCATGAAACAACATGTGTGCTCATCAACTAAAAACCTCGATTCGCTTACAATGCGCGATTCTCAGGGTATTAGCACACCCGTTGTTCAAAGGGCATGGCCTTTCTTCCGGAAACACAAAAAATAAATGATCAAATGTACTCAAGGCTCGAGAGCCGAAGCCGAGGTCAGATCTGAATTTTACGTTATGCTCGGCAGAACACAATGGAAAAACTAAAATGAGTTACAATGTATCATCCAAATACTAAATCCAAAGGCTTGTGCGCCAATAGAACTTGATTTCAAAAATTCGGTCTCAATTTATTGCGTTGGGAGCTCCTTAGGGAGCACGGCTCAAAATACATGGGAATGAATGGAAAAATTACTCGTTGAAATTCCTAACCTAAAAATCACCTATGATGGTTACGCAGGTTACCCAATGAGATATAACTTTAGAGTGGCACATCAAGGAACGTTCCGCTGGTTCATTGTTGTCACCTAGGGCGCCGCCATCTTGCCGTCAAAATCGATTTTGAGGTTAAGTTTTGTAAGTTGTTTCCGGTCGTTTCGTAAACAAACTCGGGCATCGCCGGAAACGACCTACGAATCTGCCGTCCAAATTCCCGCCAAATTCCGAACGACCTACGAAATTTAACCTCAAACCTTGGAACCTGCCGTCCAAATTCCGCTTTTTCCCAGGATTCCTTCTACCCTGTGTGGCACAAGGTGGACCAGCCCGCTGCCACTCTAAAGTTATAGCTCATTGAGGTTACCCATTTGACTTCCACTTAAGATAAATGTATGGCTCGTTGTGTTTTCACCCATTGTGAGGCGAAGAAAAACCTGCCAAGGCACTGAGAGAGTGAACGAGAGAGCAAGAGAGAGAGAAAGAGAGAGAGAGAGAGAGAGAGAGAGAGAGAGAGAGAGAGAGAGAGAGAGAGAGAGAGAGAGAGAGAGTTCCGCGCCCCGCGAACGGACCGGGTGAACATTTTGCGCAGACCCCCTGACTCCCAACTCCAACTTCAACCCAACGCGTTCGCAATAAAAACGCAGGTATTAACATACACACTTAGACACACCACACACTCACACACTCATAGGGATTATACTCATACTTGTGCACGACATCCCCGCGTTACTCATATACAATTTACATACTTGGCATGAGTGTATATGCATATAAATGTACTTTCTTTTTCTAAATGAATGGTTGTCAAGACAGTGCACTTCGCATATACGTAGCCACCTTGTCAGTATGGATAAGAGGATAAGAGGCATTTGTCATGACTGATGAAGAGAGGAAAGCTAGTTTGAAAGCAGTGTAAGTGGAAAGCGTTGTCGAGGAAAGGAGTGGAGACGAAAGGGTTGAGGTCGAACGTGTCTTATGAGGTAGGCTTGTAGGAGAGGGGTCTACTCCGATGCAGGTTCCGAAGAAACTTGAAAAGAATATGTACACAGATACTAATTTACATACTATGGACTTTCATATCGGCTAGGGCAATAAAAAGTCAAGAATTCCGATGGTTAAGGGCCGAATTTTAAGATGTTCCTAGACTTTACCTCAAAACTTCCTAGACTTCATTGGCGGATGTAGGGGGGTGGCGAAGGTGGTGATCGCCCCCCCCGTTCGGCTCAAAAAGTGGGAAAAGAGGGGGGGAAAGTGGAAGAGGGAAAACAAGAGTGAAAAGAGGGTTACTAAAATAATCTTTACGCAAGATGTAACTATTCAGTCCCTCACAGCAAAACTCAGCAAGAGTCCCGAATGTCAAAAGTCACGAATGGGAATTCGTAACAAGCCCATTGCAAGAAGATGCAAGTACAAAAGTAAATTAAGACGAATCTAAAACGTCGTGAGAATTAGGCAGAGAAAGAGAGGGGAAATGAGGGAGTGGCGGATGGAGGGGCGGGCGGAGGGGCGGGGTGGTGTAGCGGTGGAGTGGGTAAGTCTGATTGGAGCAGTTTTATTTGTCAACGTTATCAGGACATTCGAAACAATATTGGTGGTATAAATTGATTTCCCGTGGTTACTCGAGAGTCTCCCCCCTCTTCTTCTCCCCCTCCCCATCCCCCTATCCACCCTTTCCCCCCTCACTATCCGTAGTCTATAGCCCCCTATCACAGGCTCGGTCGTGGTCCGGCCCGACCCGTCGCGTCGCGGCTTCGAACATTACTCATCTGAGGTTTCTACCCGTCCATAGCCCCCTTCCACATTTACCCCTCCCCCACGACTAAACCATGGTACCAGTTTCTTCTCCCCCTCCCCTTTCCCAGCAAAATTCACATTTTTTATGCACTTTTTTTTTCTTTTCTTTTCTTTTTGCTCCTTTCTTTTCTTTCGCTTTCTAGTTTCTGAAACACGCGCGAGTAGTGCAGACATACTGCACAGATTTGAGGTCTCGCGATCTCACACGCGCCTTACTGACACCCCGCTGCGCCTGCAACATGTTGCCTATGCAATAAATTAACAAAGCCTTAATTATTTGTTTTTGGGTTTTATTTTGATAAAGTCAGAGCGATTGTGGGCATGAACATTCATTGTCGGATGCAGGCATTTGTATTTCACTGTCTCCTTCCATTTCCTCCGCGTGCTTTAGACAGACATACCTGGAGTCACGTGATGGTCCCCTTTGCTATCCTTTGCTAACACATGCAATCAAATAAATGGAGGCAAAGAAAGACAAATTCCTGTATCCGATCTTGAAAATAGTTAATGGACACGGGTATTCCGTAAATATTTCAAATGGATCGATAGTTCTAGCCTTGGTTCTAAAAACTCGGTTCGCTGAATCTGAATAGTCCCCCCCCCCCCCCCTACAAGAGCATTTTCAAATGAAATTGAAAAATAAATATGTAACATTTTTAGATTTAGTCACATGCATTTGTAGTATTTTGCTAGGTAACCGTGAGAAATAAGCCAATATTGTTGTTAAGATGTACACTTTACATTAGTGCGACGGTAAAATGTTATAAATAAAAAGAGCAACAACGTCAAAAAATACCCTAGAAGTCGCGGTTCAGAATGTGCTAATGCCATTATGAAAATATGTTATGGCATTCCGCAGTCCGCATCAGTGAGTCTATTGGTAGTATTGGTTGCAACAAAGTGAACATTTGTTAGTCGAGAGGTAAAACGACGTTTTTTTAAAATACCCAAATCATCAATACTTTCCTGGGATAGAAGGGAAAAATACCAAGATGCAAAAATGTTTCGAAATGAAATTTCGAAAATTTCAAAAACTGTGTTCATCATCAGTAGGAATATAATTAAAAAATATATTAAATTATATGCCGGAAACAAAGTCAAAACATAGAAAAATTAACAAAGGATGCGTACAATTGGTAATTATTAGTGACAAAAGTGTGAGTAGGTAGGAAGCAATAACAATTGAAATAGCAGAAACATCCTAAAAAGAAAAGAAGGTGCAGTGTAGTAAGTAGCTAACAAACAAATAGGTGTGTGAAGCAGATTTAAATAAATAAATTTGGAGGTTAGGTCCACGACAAAGATTACAGTGGACATCTGGTTGCTTAGAGCATGGATGTTTAAACTCTCCGGTGTCTTCTGACAAGAATCTAAAAAAATATTACTCATATATTTAACCCAATTTATCTATAGGTGGCTGTAGGTTCCTTATTGAATGTGAACATAGGCCAAATAAATCTCGGGGGAAAAATGGGAGGTTATACATATTTCATCCAACCAGTTAATTCACTGATGGATTGTGCGATGTCCTATAATAGTATATTCCGCAAAACCGCAGTGCTGATTATTTACATTTTCAACGTTTTCGGCGGAATCATTTCCAATTTCATTTTCTAAAGTTCACCGCGTAACGACAGAGTAAATCCTAGTTTTCTTCACTACTCAAGAAAGGGCATCCGCGATAAGAGATACAATCAGACGAGGGAGCGAGCGACGCCCGAGAAAATTCGCAAAAATTGTGAAGTTATTAGACGATTCTCCACTCAGTTCTCAGTTCTCGGTGATCCAGTAATTTCACTTGGAATAACACCGGCGCCAGTTTCAAGTAAACGACGCGTCTAAAAAGATGGGAACGGAGCCAAAGAGAGAGAGAGAGGGACAGAGAGAGAGAGAGGGGGAGAGAGAGAGCGAGAGAGAGAGAGAGAGGGGAGAGAGAGAGAGAGAGAGAGAGAGATATCATGAAATGACCCGCGGACTTACGGTCTCACAACTCTCTTTTTTACCGCTCAGCTCACCTAAAAGAGAGTGCATTGATAAGATCTATTTTGCGAAAACAACTTCGAAAAGAACCAACTGCAAGACTATAAAGTAATGATGTTAAGAGAATGCATAATTTTGGGCTTGCAGATGAGCGTCGCGCCTTTCCGGGCCGAGAGCTGGAGGCTGGAGGAAAACCCTCAACTTAGGAGCCGGAGGGGAGTTTCGAAAGGGCCGATTTTTCCGTCACAGCACCGTCGCGTCGTTGTGGTCTGAAATTTTCAAAAACAGGAAAAAATCAGAAAGGAAAAGTATTTATTTATTTACTTATTTAATTATTTATTAATTTAATTTCGTACGAAAAAGTCACAAGGCGGCTGTGACACAGGTCAAAAAATAAACATTTTAAAGTAATAGTACAAAATAAAAATCGAAGTTTTACCTTAGGCACTGCTCCAGAGCTCTTTAATCTTATACAACACATTTTCTTTCTGTTTAAAGAAAACACCTTAATTATTAAAAAATGGTCCAATCCGTCCGTTTTTAAACTTTAATTCCAGAGCTATTGGTAACCCATCAACAATTTAGATGGTAAGATTAAGCACTGATGAGGACCTCAAATCTTCTAATTTAAACTTTGGGACAGCTATGTTGACATGTCTGCTCTTATAATGGTGTAAAAGCTAAAGCAGGGATAGAGAGACAGTATGATTTATTAAAGCAAATTTTGAAGCTTATGCATGTACAATACAAAGATCGTAGCGTAAAAACCTTATGTTCAATGACTGTTGAGTTACGGCGTTGTTTAAAGGACAAACCAAAAATTATTCCATTTTCTTTCTTTTGGAGTTAAATAATTTTAAAGCTTCAGAACTCTTACCCGGTGGGACAATTTCTCCTCATAATTTATCGTTCATGAACTTTCAAGATCATAATTAATCGGTTAGAAGGGCACTTCTCAGTTGCATTGTTTTCACATCACATTGCCCTCTTAATTTTTTTTCGGAGGATTGGGAAGACCTATTTTTTCTTAAAGATTTCACTAAAAACACCCAGAAATCATGAGCTCTTCAAAATTTTCCGCTTGATACAAATATTTAATTTCCTTGGAAAGATAAAATACGTATATTGAGGGGATAAAAAAACACTGTAATAGACAACACCGCCGTTCTTCGAACCAGAGGGCCGATCATTTACTTCATCGTTAAACCGATCAATAAAACTGTCTACGAGTGATGCTTTTGGTCGAAAATTGTAAAACTTGGCTGTTGCTATGGTAACCATCGTTAAGAGTCTTGTTTTATAAAGGCTATTCATGAGTAAACTTTAAAAAACGGACACTATAACGATGGTTACCATAGCAACAGCCAAGTTTTACAATATTCGACCAATAGAATCACTCATTGACAGTCTTATCGATCGGTTTAACGATGAAGTAAATGATCGGCCCTCAGGTCCGCAATATTTTAATCACAGAGAATATTTTTAGCGAAGTAATTCAAAAAAGAAATGCACGGGGAAGTTTTCTATTAACCCTCTAAAGAGGTCTAAGGACCACGTTAGCTCAGAAGAACACCATACTCTTCCGTTCATAAAGTGAAGGTAGTTAACTGTTCGTTCTAGGGGGAGTTGGAATTGCCTATACGACGAGTTGAAGGCGCCCAGCGACACTTTATGAGGAGAAAAGCGAGTGTCCTCAGGTTTGGCTCATGAGGGGTTTAGCATGAAAGGTCGAAAACGATGATTTTTGATGATTTTTTTTCACAGATTTTTGGTCACTTTTATTCTCGATCTCTGACCATGTTGCGGCGGGCAAAGAAGGGCAACTGTACTGCACCAGTGCAATAACCCCTTCTTCCTTTCAAGTCTTCCTCTCTGATAAAGGAATGCTTATTGATTTATCCTTGGTTGAATTAATATTCAGCGGAGCAAGCCAAAAACTTAGGAATGTTCCTCTTTTAACGGAATACCGGTAGAAGATTGATTAAGTGTGTTCTTTTCCTATTTTCTCAATCATTATTCTTCTCCCTCTGTCTTTTTCCGTTTCCGTCTTTTTAAAAAACGGGTGCTTGTGACTTTCCTGTCCTTTGACTGTCTTCCAATCTCGATTTCACACGAACTGAAAGCTGAGTGAAAGAACTTAAAGCATTCCCATTTTGTGAAATTAAACAAAATGGCAACAAACAGCACTGCTGAAATAGGTAAAAGAAATGTGAATTTGAATTCATAAGCCAAAACTATTGATCAATTGATATTTCATTAACTTATTATTAATAGATCTGTTGAAAAATTTTGCTTCAGCGCCACAGCTGTTGTTTTTTGACAAATTTTTCTCTATTCTTTCTTTCTTATTTTGTGTTCTTTGTATCATGAAGTTATTTTTTGCGTTCATTTTAAAACTATTTATCAGTCAAAAACTTGTCATTTGGTTCGGCGTGCAATCCTCTGCTGGGAAAAAAAATATTAGAGAAAATTCTAAAACGTTGCCCATATGTATATAGTTGTATACCATCAGTGCCGGATCTTGAAAATTTTTCAGGGTGGGGGGACGCAATGATATTTGAAGTTCGGGAAGCATCATAGAGAGCAATTCCAGACTATTTCGTGTAAAAAACGGCTCGAACTTTTAGGCTTGTAGGAAAGGTGGCACGCCCCCCACCCCCTTCTTCACATATCCGTGACTGAGCTATGTACTGAAAGCGACGTGTTAAGTTACCCTGCGATGTCTGACATCAAGTGAAAAATCGGGAGCAGAAGATATTAGAAAATATGTTGATGAATCGTAAAAAGCTCCTTCAAATAAAAATGATACCAAACCAACGTCGGCAAGTCGGAATAGTTACATACTCAGATCGCCATCACGCCGCACTGTAGTCCCAACTCAAATTCTAGGATGTCAAAGATCGACCGGTTTAAAGTCAGGAAAAAACTTTTCTAGCTACTAAAGATGACTTTAGGGGGTTTATTTAGCAAAGTATTTACCCCTGGATTGTCATGTATCCATCGGAGAAAATTATTAGATGGATCCTGAATTCCTGTGATATTTCAATGTCTTCGTATTTTGGACCACCTAGGACTCGATTTGGATCCATAGTGCGCCGTCTGAGCTCTGCAAGCCGATTGTGAACAATCTTGTGATAATGCTATCGAGTCGATGATCAAGTGCGAGTTATCTTATATGGGTGGTGCCATTGCGAAAGGTTTCATTTTGATAGAAACCCTGCCATCTCTACGATAATTCGCCGATGACTCTTGAGCTATCGCAAAATTTCCGTAGAGATATGGGAGGGTTTTTATAGGAATGAAACCTCCCGGAATGGCACTAGCCATAAGCTAACACGCACTCGATCATAGACTCGATATCATTACCATAAGATTGTTCACAATCAGCCTGCTTGATCATTTTTTGTGAATTTGTAAGTTTCTCTACGCTGGGAAAAGTATGTGATTCATCAAACAATGTATTTTCGCGAATACCTGGCATGCGTTCTTGATGATGGTGGATGGTGTAGATCAATCACCAAATACCTATTTAGGGTACCCAATTTGATCGCCTCCAGAAAGTAGAGGTCTAAAGTTCACATTAGACCGACCATGACCGTTGATCCTGTGTGTGGCGGACGGATCTACCAAACGTCAGCGCAAAAACGGCCAACTCTTAAATAAATAATTTCATGCAGCACTATTCAAGGTGGGATGAGGAGGGGGGGAATCGGGAAATGGGGAGAGGGGGGTGAGGTTTGGTTACAAACAAACGAGTAACTTTAATTAACAAACATTACGAGCCGGAGCGTGCGTATACACAGAGTGGTGGGTGGGTGGGTACACTCTGTAGTCTGCATGCCGGGGGTAAACCTTTATCCCAGCGACAAAAACCAGCAAATTTGAACTCGTCACCGCTATGAGGTAAAAACAAAAGTAACGGTTAAACAATGGAGCAACCGACGACCAGCACTCCACGAGCAGAATAAGGGGTGGGTGCGGCAGGGTGACGGGGGCGGGGGGGGGGAGGGCAGTGACTTTCGCTTGGCGAAAACACTTTGGGAATAAATGTTTAGCGGTGAATAGCGAGGAAACGATCAAAACAAGTGAGGGAAAGTACGATGCAAAAGGTGTGGTGAAGAGGCGGATAGCGAGCGAAGTAGGGGGGGGGGACTGTTAGGGAGGGGGTGAAGGGGTGCTGGGCAGCTGCAACGTGGAGAACGAAGGCTGTGCAATGGAGAGGACAGACAGACAGACGCACAGCTGTAATTTCCATTCGTTTGAACTGAGGTTAAACTGTGTTCAATAATTTAGCGAAGATTCCCTTTATGCACTTCCTTGAGTCTCACTCCCCCCCCCTTACCAACCTCATTCAACCTCCCCCTTATTGCCCCGCTCTTCCCTACCATGGCCACCGTTCTGCCATTCCCCTTCCCCCCCACAACGCCGTGAAATTGTATTTTTGATTTTCACCGCCTCCACCGCAATGCCTCCTCCCTTTCTCCCCCCCTCCCCCTCCCCCTCCCCCTCCCCCTCCACCTCCCCCTCCCCCTCCCCCTCCCCCTCCCCCTCCCCCTACCCCAAGCCAAGCTGTGCCGTGTGCTGTGTGACTGTGTGTGCTGAGTGGCCAGTTATCTCACTCTGCTGAGTTCACGACAAATTCGCCAACTAATTTAGTTTAACTTTAAACTGAGCATCCTCGGCGTGGCCGTGGCGTGGGCTGCCCTGGCCTGGATTGGGGGGGGGGGGGGGGGGTCGATCTCGTGGGCTGGACTAAAGCCGCGGCGGTGGCTGACCTGCGACCGGCGCGGTGGTGGCGGCCGTTCCCCTCGGCTTGTTCTGCATTGTCCGCATTCCACATCAAAGGACCTCGGATCGAGCAGTCGCAACTCGCATTCGGCGTAGAGCAGAGAAAGCAGTAGAGTGAGAGAGTTGAGTTGAGGGAAAGGGTATGACAAAGGGGTGGGAGCGGGGGGGGGGGGGGTGGGAGCTACAGTAGTTACCACCCTTTGCTCTCTGCTGCAGTTGCCTTCCTTTTTTAGCCTACCAGGGAGGGCAGGCAGAGTGGCGCAGCGTTGCCAGATCAACGTAATCCAAAGATAATTTTTGTCAGAGATTACAAACCCATAAGGCTATTTTTTTTCAGAGATTAACCCCTTATAGGTCATGCCCGAGTATACTCGTTTTTCTTCTGTAGTCTATTTCACATTGTTTCAGTCTTGTTTCCGAATAAACGCAAATATCGATGAAAACACTTACTAGTTAAAGTTTCGTGGGGGTGCCTTCAATTCTTTGTATAGACAATTTCAATTCACCCGAGTACGAACAGTTCACCAACTTCCCTACGTAAAAAGAAGAGTGGTGTTTTTCTGAACTAACCCGGTCCTTAGATGGTTAAAAACCCCACATCAGGTATCATTACTGTTCATATTTTCTGATCATGGCTCTACTAAAGTCCCTTGATGAAAATATTGTACATAGGGAGTACCGAAACGACGCTTTATGCATTTGAGAGGAGTCGACCGCGTAAAAAACGTATTCGAGACTTAAGTTCGACAGTGAAACAGTAGTGAACAGGCGGATTGCCGGCTTTGCGGTCCGTTCCGAAACCTTCCTTTTCTCCTTTTTGCTAGCACTAACTTTTTGTGTGGGGCCTTCGATGTCGTTGACTTCTGCTTACGCCTCTGTGGAAGCATAAAACCAACCGCCAATCACAAATCGTTAAGCTCGTATACAAGGGACTTTATCAAGGACCCCATTAAGGGACTCTACAAAACAGTTGTTCTTGTTACGACACATCCGTGCTACGGCTGCTATGGTTTGAAAACTTTCCCATTTCGGATTACAATTACAAAATACAATCGGAAAGCTGCAATGCGCAATATTGCACAAATCAATTGGCAGTTCAATCTTGGCAATCGAGTTCCATTTGCCAAACTCTGACCAAAAGATTGTACACTACCATTAAAAATACCACCCGTTCAAGTAAAAGTACCAATACGTTTTGCATAAAAAATGCAAAACGGCAGGATTTGATGGTAATGAAGGAAGCATTTACGAAAAGTACTAGCTGTTATAGGACCTCTGTTTTTATATGGATCTTTTGGAGCTATCATACTAATAAAAGCGATAAAAACTGACAAACTTTCGCCACGGCACTTTGTAGCATGACCCATAGAATCGAAACACATGAACACTCTAAAAACCTCCAGAGAGCCCATTCATAATGTTTTGAATGCCTTTTGAAATACACACCAGTTGAGACTTGTAATAAATTATTACTTATGGAAACACTAAAAAAAGCCGTAATTTTTTGCTTCAACCAGTTGAGTCACAGCTGGGGTTGTAGAATGTCATTAAAGAAATGCCCGCAAAATGGCAACACTGTAATTGCCTTAGATTCCTCTAAATTTGGCAACTCTGCAGTGGTTCTGTCCCGTCTTCTGTCGCGTACACATAGGCTTCAGTGCTCACGTTCAAACCGTTTTACATCATGCCTTTGACCGAGGCTGTGAAGCACGTGATATTTACGATTGGAAATGTGTGTGACTAGACCTTTTTACTATACTACGTCCGTGCAAACCGTGCAGCACAACACTGATTAAGTTGCGCCAAAGTCGACCACCACTCAGTAGATCAGGTGCAAGGGATTTTTCGGACGCCAGTTTCATGAATGGGTAGGTATCGATATAATGAATGAATAAACTGTAGGGAATACCCCACGAACATTTTTTTCACATCAAACTTAATCTAGAGGAGGCCTCCTTCCTTATACCCCTTTATATTATCTGGGGGGAACTCCCAGACCCCTTTAAATATTCTGGGGGAGATCCCCAGCCCCCTCTCAAAGGGTTAATTTTACAGTAGGCTGGTTGCAGAATATTTTTGAAAATTTCAATGGAAAACCATACAGATTTTTTTTGTTGTTGTTTTTTTTTTGAATATTCCAATATAAGAATTTCAAGGTCTGGAATGATTGGGATTACATTTTTCTTACAGAAAAAAAGAAATAGAATAAAAATTGAACGTTAAAAACTTCTGAAACGGAAAAGCAAAGATTTTTCTTATCCGGAAAATTCAGATTTCGATTCTCTGTGCGTTGCGTATTTCCTGACCGTTCTGCCGCAACTCTATTAGCTGACTCGCAATTCCCGTCCGATATCCGTGGAAAAAACCCCCCACGGTCCATATTAGTAGGCTTAATGGCAATAGCTGGACCGAGTTGACAAATTATTTTCAATGAACAAAAATGTTTACTCTCCTCCAGTCACCAGTTGGCTAATAGTAGTTGTACAGTGTGTTCCATAAGTTTTCACATCCAATGCGTCTGTTGCGTACTTCTGCTACAACAATATAGATTCTCGATCCTTAGGTTCAATTCGGCAAAAATAACGATTCGCACATTGAAAACGGTCAAAAATCATTCAGTAATTCAGGAAATCACTTCAATTACAAACAGTCCGCGCTACACTAGACACTATTTGCACCAGCCGGCATACTACTATTCATAGACGCAACCAACGTGTTTATGTAAACCACATCGTAACTACAAAATTCTAAATACCTACATGATATATTGGTTGCATTTGTGGTCGGGTCTTTTCTGGCTTATCAAAGACTACAAAATAATACAAGAATAAAGTGCATCTAAACGAAACATCTGAAGGCTGTAGATTTTGAAAGTTTTTAATGGGCGCATTGTTATTTTCGCCGAATTTTACGTTAGAAGCAATCTGTCATATTGCTGCAGCAAAAGTAAGCAACAGACCCGTATTCATGCAAGTGATCCACGGCAAGGCGACATCCGTCTACTGTCTTGTGTATTTTCAATGACTTTTATTTAAATTCACCGATGATTCAACCTCCTACCACAGAATAATACAATCAGTAGGGAAACTCCCATAAGAGCCAATGGAAACAAGATTTGGAATTTACCAGCACAAACTGGCAACTGTGCCTACTCACTTCTCAAGATGGCGGACATGCTTTTTCAGGCTATACAACCAATCACAACTTGGCCAGTTGCCGAAGATCTGCCGAAGATTGCCGAAGATACTCACTTTCGAACATGGCGGCCCGAAGTAAAGAATGTTTCAAAATGAATTAGAGTTTCCGTTCTGATTGTATTATTCTGTGCTCCTACTGATCAAAAGATTACACAGGCCATGACTGTAATCTGTGTTATTTTCTCAATCGGTTGAATTGCCGCTATATTATATCAAAATAACCGCAAGCGCTGACTCCTTCTGTTGGAAAGCCTTTGCAGGTCAGATTGATTTCGTGCATTACAGTCATGTACTGAACTGAACTGTGTAATCGTTTGGTCATCGGTGGAATCATCGGTGACTTGAAAAATGTCATTACATACTTATATACACAAAGCGGTCGCTCGATTCCGCGGTTCCAAGGATTTTCGTTATCGTTGAAAACTGACCACGCTTGGTCGTTCGCTTGTTTGAATGCCTTTGGTCATTTTCAGCAGATTTAGAAATTATGATTTTAGGCTAATTAATTTTTCTCGTAGAGGTTGGAGGGGGGGGGGGGGTTATTTGTCGGCAAAAGTGTATTTTGTAATCATTCGTGGAAAATAGAGCAAACCGTAAAGACGGAGCTTCTCAGTTGTATTTTTGTGAATGACAAATGCAGTCATGCATGTCAGAATTTACTTTACTATCAAACTGTGTTCAAATTGAAATTGCGATCAAAATTTTCCTCTGGAAACGAGGAGTGTAGGTATCGATGGAAAAATTGTTTCATTAATAGCAGTGGCGGCTCGTGCAGTTTGGCAACCATGCTTATTTGCCATTTAAACCTATGCAAAAGTATCGATATCATGGGGGTGCAATTGCACCTCCTGAAGATCGATTGTTTTACATAGGTTTAAATGGAGAGAATACGTTGTTGCCACATTGCACGAGCCGCTACTGATTAATAGATAGAAAAACTTCCTCTCAAGTTCTCTTTTTTTCATAAACTCTAAAAGATACGCTCGTTCAGAATTATTCATATTCTTGGTCGATCACTTTTGAACCACACTGTATATGTTTTGAAAAAGATCACATACCTATTGCTTAGCGAATAATAGCACAATCTTTTTCGAGAATGGTGGGGCTTCAGGGCTCACCGGAAAATTACACCGGTGTAAGCAAACTTATCTAGATCCCTGTTTTGTGGTGACACACATACAAATATATACGGTGAAATCATCACCAATTCGTAATCTTTTCAGCAGGGGTGTAGTATACACCAATGTTGCCATTTTTTCTGCATCTATACGATTTTCCCCGTTTGACTAAATTCAAGTAATAGGAACGTCTGGCAACATTGGTATATACACGCTCTGGTGAATTGGAAAACTTGCCTTTTGTTTTAAAACTATCTCTGATGTCCCTTCCTTGCTCCTTGCTCCATCCGTGCTCCACCTACTACGTGGCTACTCCTGATGCTTATATTAGTCTGCGCTGTTCATATAGACATAGTTTTCTAGGCATGGTTGCGAAACCGTGAGAAAATCGTTCAACTATTTATAAATCCCTCTAAAACCAACGAGCAGTGACAGCCATTAGCGTACGCAGGAATATGTCTCTCTTTCTCTTCTCCCGTTTGAATGTATGTGCTGGAAAAGGAAAGAAATAGGGGCTGAAGTCACGTTTTAGCCCCTGTTCTTGTCCTTTTCTAACACAGGTGTTCTAATGGGGCAAGAGAGAGAAAGACAAATTCCTGCGTACGCTACTGGTGACAGCCCTTGCAATTCGGCAGCACTAATTATTTCCTCTTTTTGAATCATTGAATACAACAATCGATTGCGTGAGAAACGATAATTCGCTACTGAATTGATTGTTTTACGTAGAAGCAAATGGAGGGTTAACATTGATGTCAAAATAACGATGGTAGCACTTTAAAGCCTCACAAAATCCACTTCTACACTTGTAAAATGCTTTTAAACACGCGAACGTGGTGGTGGCATTTGGAACTAATGATGGGAGTTCCTATCTAATAATATACTGTAACTTCATCGAGAAGTGACTAATAAGGGACGACTTTCCTTAGACACCGATGTCACCAGGTGTCACGGTATCATTTATCGATGTGAATCACTTCTCTAGTGTCTAATTACTCTGTGAATCTTCCATATCAACATAGAGAGAGTGACGGAATTAAGAGAGGAATCTCAATTATTACGGCCCCAAGCCGCCATTACGCTCGCGCGTTTGAAAGCATTTTATGAGTTTAGGAGTAAATTTCGTGAGTTTGTAGTGCTAAAATCGTTATTTTTGTAGGTTTATACATCTAAATCGACCCTTGAATTGCTCTCAGCAAAAGTGTGCAATAGCCCCATTATTAAATTCTAGTGATATATGTAATAACCAGAAGCACAACGATATGTGAACCATGGAGAGTCTAGTAATATTACCAGAACATTCTGGTAATACCATCTGAATATGGACCTTAAAATATACCTTATACCTTAGGTACCTTAAAACGTCAAGAACTATGCTATGAAAACTATCGAAATGCTAGTCATATTACCATCCTTTACCTAAGTTCATTTATTGTTGTGCCTCTGGTATTTTTGCTTCCTTTTCTTTTCAGTATGTATGTCTCTGGTCGCATATCGCACTCGTTCTCTTTTTAACAGGTTTCAAATTCAAAAACAGGAGAATTATGTACACAAAAATCATGAAAATCAAGGTTAAAATATGCCGAAAATAGCAGTAGACTTTCCTGGAGAGGCAGAAATTTGAAAAATTCCTGTGGGGACTAAAGTCGAAAGAGAGTAGAATTTCCATTCAGATGCGGAGTGCATTCATTTTCAAGGAGGCGTAACTTTGGCTCGGGCAGGAATTCATTTCATTGAGCTCTGCCTCATTTACGTTTCATTATCATGGAGAGGTGATGGAATGAAGAAAATAGCACGGCGGCATAGCTCGGCATGGCATGGCTGTTACCTCAAACTTAAGAGTGGGGAGTCGAGAATTCTTTCATTAAAAATAACTTTCGCCCCTTCGCCGAAAAAGGCTTCTCTTTTCGCCTTTTGGAAGGGTAATAAATGTATAAGTGTGCATTTCAAGGGCTCAAAGACTCGTTTCAAAGCACGTATTTCTCTCTCGCTCGTTCCGATCCAGATACCACCCATTGGAAAAAACTTTAAAATTACTCTCTTCCGTCCTTTATCAAGAGGGATCCATCCCCGAAATCCCCCTTATAATGAGTCTCAATGGAAAGTTGAAACTGCTCAACTGCACCGGTCTGAAGAAATAAAATTAGCAGGACGATCTAAAAATAGATTCCCCAAACCTGTGAGAAAAACCGAAATAAAAAATACAGCACAATTAAGCTTCCTAACTTTTTCCCATTTTGTGTTCGTATCCAGGGCGTATAGAAGACAAATGTATCCGTGATTTTTTCAGATAAAGCTGCAGATATAATTAACTGAAGGGAATACCCTTCTCACTTTCACTGAACACTTTCTCATATCAAACATAATCTGGAGGCCCCCGGACCCCCTTAATTTTTCTGGGGCAAACCCCCAGGCCCCCTGTTAAAGGCTACTATAGAAACAAAATGTATTCCTATCCTGAGATTAATACTGTTTACATATTCATTGTTCTAGTGGATTCTCACTATTATTAAACAGGTAATCATCCTCAATATTGTTTTATATTGTTTTGTATTTATTGTTTTATATTTATTTATTGTTTTATGTTCATTTTATTTTAATATTCTGGGGTCACCCCAGACCAGCCTATAATATTATAAGGGAAACCATCAGACCCTTCTTAAGGCGTTAATTTTACAGAGGGCTGGTTGCAGAATGTTTTTGCACATTTTAATCAAAATCTAAACAGCTATATTTGGAATATTCCAAATTTTCCTTATGTTTACCTATTTTCCCCCATTGATTTTAATGATGAATACCTTTAGAGTTGGTCAGACTCTAAAGTTTGGAGAAACAAAAAATCCAAAAAATAATAAAATAACATTGAAAAATAATGTAAGTATGTGTGTAAAAACACAGGGGGGAGAGAGTTCAGCTTAGGCAGGTGCAAAAGAAACGTATGAGCGAGGACAGCGTTTCGAGAGCGCCGCGCCACGACCGGTTTCATCGTTGTTACGACTCTTCAGGTGCGAGCTTACTCGGTGAGCTTACTTCTATTGATTTCAATGAAAACCTTTTATTCATAACTTGCTTCAAATTTAAAATCTCGAAAAAACCAAGAATGTCCTCACTATGCACTGAAAAAAAAAACAAGTCTTAAATTCTATTAATATTACCAGAAGCACAATGATATGTGAACGACAGAAAATCTATTAATTTGACCAGAAAATTCTGGTTTTGATACCAGCATGTGGTTATAGAACTAGAATTTCCTCTACATTTTCAAGTTATATATGGTGCAACCACTACAATTATGGTAATTGTACCATTCCTTACATCAGTTCACATATCGTCATAATTCTGGTAATTTTTTTTTTTTTTTTTTTTTTTTTTTTTTTTTTTTTTTTTTTTTTTTACTATTCCAGGGCTGTATGCTTTGGCATCGATCAAGGATAAGACCTTTCTCGCATAACAAAACCTCTCTACTCTATATTATGTTGCTAGTTGAAAGTGACTAACATCATATAGAGAAGAAGCTCAGGTGGAAATGCGGTGCGGGAGAAGATCGGGCGGGAATAATTTGACACCACTCCTGTTCCTCTCATATTGAAACATTAATGTAATCTAAATAAGGTTACGCGCGAACAGACACCATACAGCGCATCGCATCACAACGGCACGGTTGCACGGTTACCACCGACCATAGTACGTGGTCAAAATTTTAACTCACTTTCGATAAGCTCTATCTCGGCTAAACCTTTCCACGCCGCGCTTTAAATCCTCCCTCTACCGCTCATCGACTTTTCCTCACGCTGACCCCCCCCCCCCCCCCCCGATTCAAAAATGCCCCAAGCTACGTCACTTGGAAAGTATAGCTCGAATTTTCGTCTGGACAATATTTCAATCAATGCTCTTGAAAACATTCTCCGTGATGATCTAGGCAATACGGGCAAGGAGAATCATGGGTAATGATATCGGAGCTATTTATATGCAGGTATCAGCTGAGATTCCTAGCTAATTTCTTTCTCTCTCTCTCTCTCTCTCTCTTTCTCTCTCTCTCTACGATTTAGATATGATTTAGGTGAGCTATCCGTAATATTTATCAAGTGTTGCAGGTGGCCCACCTAGGTGGGAACCATTATCTAAAGGGTCGACTGCTAAACAACTTTGTCTCTTTCCTGAACTCTTCGGGATTCTTTTCGATGAACTTCATATCGTTCTGGCGTTAGACTCTTCAATTATTTGTGAACACGTTCTGAAGAAGGAGAGACAAAATAAGACATGGTTGAAAGGGCGGGGGTTAGGGGGAGTTTACACTTTCGCACGTGTGAGAGAGAGAGAGAGAGAGAGAGAGAGAGGGGGGGAGAGAGAGAGAGAGAGAGAGAGAGAGAGAGAGAGGGGGGGAGAGACTTGACGGAATGAGCGACGGGTGAACTCAAAGAGAAAATGGGGAGGGAAAGCTCAGCGATAGAGACCATCAAACACTGTACCTGCGCCGCGCCCGGTTGCCCCGCTCGGCGCACAGTGGTGAAAAAAGCGCACAATTTTGAAAAAGTTTCATGCACACTTTCGTGCCGATACTTTTGAGGCCTTTTCCGGAAAACAGGGCCCATAAAATAACGGGTGTGCTCCATCTGAAAAGTCAGCACTGCGATTGCATAGATACTTTATGCCCAAAGGGCGCACCTTTTGTTACATGGGTCCTTTTTCCAGAGACGGAATAAATTCCTGTTATCTCCGAAAAGAAAATTGGAAAAGGAGGAGCATTGATAGTTACTTCATATCTATAATGTACTATCAGGAACGTCATGTGCAATCAGTCAACGCTACATTTCGTCCATTAATTAATATTCATGTAACCTCTGCACCTCCACAACATCGACATTTTTCATGGGTTTAAATGGATGAAATACGATGTTGCCAAATTAATCGCGACGCCACTAAACTGATCGCTCAGTGTTCAAGTTTAAAACTGATCGAGAAATGGAAGAATGGAAATTTCTAATAGGATACTTTCGTTTCAAAGTCATAGTACCTTGATTCCGATGTCCTTGAAAATCACTGAGATCAGACCATTGCCGTTTAAGCGTCACAGACTTGAGTCGCAAACTAGAGTAAAAGCGCGATCCACGTGATGTTTTCCTCGCGCCGAAAAATGTAGCCGAAAATGAAAGTGACTTTTCGGTAATTGATGGTTCCGGGAGGGGATGGGGGAGTGGATGTGCCAAGGGTGGGTTAGAGGGGCTTTCACAGCGCGCAGTTCGGCTGAGCCCGAGCAAGTGGAACCCGACTCGACACGGCCTCGGTGGAATATAGGAGGAAGCAATGGAAAATAAATACGCGGAGGGATCCAGATAAACTCATCGAGGTGAAAAAGTTATCAACCCGTCAACACGTCCGATTAAAACGTCACAATTTTAGCGCGGCCGAAAACAACGTTGCCAATGTAATAGAATCAAAAAACAACGATGCCGATTTGAAAGAGGAAAGAATAGTGATAATAAAGTATAGGGAATACCCTCACTTCAAACACTTTCTCACATCAAACTTAAACCAAAGCCCTCATATTTTCTGGAGGAAACCCCCAGACCCCCCTTTAATGTTTTGGGAAATACCCCCAGACCTCCTCTCAAGGTTTTAACTTTACATTAAGCTAGTTGCAGATTTTTATTTTTATTTTTTGTGTGTGCAAATTTCAAGTAAAATTCAAACAGCTGTATTTGAAAAATTCCAATTTTTCCCTCTATTTACCCATTTTTACCTATTTCCCCATTACTTTAAATGGAAACCCTCTATCATCTATAACTTGCCAACGGTTTAAAATTTCGAAAAAAACAAAAATGTTCCCTCTGAGTAATGTTAAAAGCAACTTCTCTGCAAAATGTGGTTGTATATGGACCATTGGTTCAAAAGTTATATGCCGAGATACAGACATACAGACATCTGCGCCATCGGCATATTTTCTCAATTTTTAACTTCGTTTTAGAGTAAGAAAGTAAAAATTTAGAAGAGACAGTAAACAGTGATGGCAATTTAAAAGAGGGCAAAATCATCGATGCCAATTTCAAAGGAGGCCGATGGTAAAGTTGTCAATTCAAAAAAGGTCCGTGCCAGGATGAAAAGCTTTGGTTTAATAATTTTGTTACAGACTTGGTATACTGGTTAGTTTGTTAGTACACTTGAAATATTAAAATGACCCGTTTTTCAGATTAACTAATGTTTATAATGAAATAATTTGCTGGATCCCGCAGACAGAAATACATACCCATTGAGTCTAATAACTGAAGAAATGTGATTCAGCACCTCTACATGCAAGGATAAAACTTTATAGTTATAATTTAAAGTTTCAATTGCATTAATTTCCCCACATAATTTTTTTTGCATTTGAGTTGATTTAAATCGTTTTTTTTTCTGACCAGGTTCATCTTGTTTATCTAGAGCCGCAATCTAATATAGTTACCTGTGACCCACGTTGCAAAAATAGCGTTAATACATTGGTGTTTATAATGTTCTGTCATAGCACTCACACACGCACGCACGCACGCACGTTTGAAAGACAGAAGTGTTACATCGAGTGATAACGGATAAACACTCATAGAAGTCGTGTAGTTAACTATTCCGACATGACGGAAATGGTTTTGCATAAACAAAGTTTTGAAGGCGCTACAAGAGAATGCGCACAGCTTGCTGCTATTCACTTAGTCCACCAAAAATGTGACGTTTTGTTTGGCTTTTTTGTCATTTTTCTTGCAAGTTTTTTACCCATCTCTGTTCCACTTTTAAACTAGAATCCCTTGATGAAAACTTGCCGAATAGAGGAACAAGATCAACGAGTTCTGGTTGGTTGATAGTTTTAGGCTTTTTGTGAGGAGTTTTTGCAATTTTTTTTTTTCATTTCTTATATTAAGAAAAATAAGAGAAATTCCGCGCACGGAGAAAAAGCTTTGGGTAGGGGAACCAAAGTCTGCGGTGACTATATAGTTGCTGAGGCGTCTTTGGGCAGGGGGACTAAAATCTTTGGACAAAGTACACGGAGAAAAATCCGTCAATTCGTTCAACCAAACCAGTCTGGCAAAAGACAGTCTCAAATATGCAATGGATCTTTTTGGAGTCTCTACCAAGTTGATTATAAAAATAAACAAGTTGGAAAAACATAGGAACAAGATGGGTTTAGTTCCTTTCCTCAGGCCTTAGTCGAGTCGCAAGTCTGAAACATTTAGGTGCGTTATTCAAACGGTTCATTCGCTCTGTTGAACGGGGCTGATCGAATCTACTAAACTCAGACGGTAGATATCGTGAAAGAGGTTGCAGAATTCAACCGGTCAGATCATGGGCGCTGCTGTCTATTCTCATGAAATGAAATAGATACTGATGGTTGAAAATATAGAAGTGTTTATAAATTTAGTCACCCATTCTCGTAGGGTTTTTAAAACAGTTATCGTTCTCATTCATTCACTGAAAGGTTTCTTCGCGCGTTTTTTCTTATTTCCTTTGTAATTAACCAACGAGGCTCGGGTTCTTCGCCTCAACGTATTTTTTCAAATGATGCGTGTCAAATCGAGAAAGGGACGAGACCGGGAGGAATGGCACTCAGGGCCAAGGCGTCAGTCTAGTGCAGTCAGTTCAGTTTGTTGCCTCTTTGGTGTGTAATAGAAATGTGTCATCTTTTGATTTGTTTTAAATTATTTAGCTCTATTCGAATAAAATATGTGTTGTGAGTGGTTCGTATGAATTAGTGAAATGTGGATTTATCGGGTTTACTTTGATCTGAGGGGTTTACGCTATACTGCTGCATTCGAACTATTTAACTCAGAATGATAGTATTTTTTGGTGTGCAATTTTCTAGCTCAAAAGTGTAGTGTCTTCGTTCAAAAATGTTCTGTTTTATTTATTTATTTATTTATTTATTTATATTTTTGTGTGACAGTTTTCATCGTTTTATGTTCGGATCATATAAGTACCTACCTTTAAAAATACTCATCAATGATTGATTGAAGTTCTAATATAACAATTTTCGTTTCTGTCTTGAAAGTAGTTTACGCATATTCCACGTTTATTACAATCAACAATTTTACCATAAAGCTTTTTCGAGAAGAGACGTCTCTCATAATTTTGTGTTTGTGTATTTTCGTGACACATTTATTTGAATATTTGGTGATACTTTTGTACGGTTTCATTCATGGTGTGTGCATACGGGATTACGAGGTTGCTAAAAATATACATTTTGAAACTGCTTTTATGAAAATAACATTCTTATTCCCAAAGCCTGTTATTTTTGAAATCAGTTTGAAATGACATCTTCAATGTATTCATCTTGGTTCGGTGTACTGCATTCTGCGTTTTTATTGAAAGGTATTTACTTTGACTTTTTATTTAATCTACTTTTATTATACAAAAGACTAAATGGAACGAAGCATGTCAGAGTAAACATGAGTGAAAATAAGTTTTTTCTCAGAAATGAAAGAACCCACTTCTGAAGTTGTGCGAAGTCCGAGCACTTTTAATTCACGGTTTTTTAGAACATTAGACTTCACGTTACAGAAAATTTTAGAAAACATATTTGACTTTAGACGGAGCAAATATGCATATGGCATACGCCATTCGATTAGCCAGGTTCGAAGAGCGGACGAGTCTCATTTCACTTACCAAACTGCCGGTTACATACTTTTCTCATGTGTGAGAGGTGGCATGCTCACATGATATAGTCAGTACATTGCAACGAGGCGTCGAAACGATGCAGCTGATCAGCGAGACAACGCAACGCGACAAGGGCGACTCTGCAACGCGGCGAGTTGTAACCCGCAGCCAAGCGGCGAAACGGTGCAACTAGATGAGGAGTCTAAATTTTAACTAAACTGGTCTGGCTGCTTTATACAGGAATTTATCTGTGCCGATAATCAACTCAGCAGTTTGGTAAAAGAAGCTAGATTCTGGGCAGATGGCGCGAATCATTTTTCTCCGTGTAACCAAATTCTTTGGAAGTTGGTTTCCCTCGCCCAAAGACTTTGGTTGCTCTGTCCAAAGATTTTAGTCCTCCTACCCAAAGACGCCTCAGCAACTATAATTCTGCCCAAAGCTTTTTCTCAGTGCGGTTGCCATATTGCACGATGCTGCCTCTGTCTGCTGGTAATGATCATTATAATTGTCGATGTATTGTGATGTAGTGCGCATCCTTTGTTCTTTCATCATCGAGGGATATTCCTTAATTTTGAACTCGATTCCAATGTTTGTGTCGGGTTACCGGTAGGAGTTGGATTCATCGAAAGAGCACAAACGCCGAAGCGAGCGAGTGTCATTCAATTGTATCCGAAAATAGCCAGCATTGTTTCACATGACGATCACGACTCGAGTGCATATTTAATGTTTATTTGACATGAGTGAGAGGTACATTGTTTCCGCCAACCAAGCCCGCCAGCACTAAATCCTTTCATGCATGAAAAATGTGATTTTTTTTTTCACTCTCTCTTTCTCCCTCTCCATCTCTGTTTCCTCTCTATTACTCTCACTTGCTCACTCTCTCTTCTCCCTCTCTCTCTCTCTCTCCCTCCCTCTCTCTCTCTTTATATTTCATTTTTTCTCTCTCTTGCTCTCTTTCTCGCTCTCTCTCTCCCTCCCTCCCTCTCTCTCTCTCACTCTCTTTATGTTTTCATTTTTTCTCCCTCTCTCTCTCTCTCTCTCTCTCTCTCTCTCTCTCTCTCTCTCTCTCTCTCTCTCTCTCTCTCTCTCTCTCTCTCTCTCCATCCCGAGTCGGCTCCCGTCGATTAATTATTCAATTTTGAACAGCTCCCCTTCTCTATTAATTGAAACGAGGAAACAATGTGTTCGCGAATCTCGTACGCGGGGAAAAATAAAATAAATGAAAAAAACTGCGTTCCCGCTGAGCAAGTGGCTGAAAAAAAAGCCCCGGCAAGAGCGAGAAGAACGCATTTTGACCACCGCTGAAACTTTGAAGAGGTTTTAAACTCTCGCGGTTTGTTCTGGTTTCCAAGGTCAAAACCGCGCGGCGCCGAGGAAAACAATTGTCGGTTGGTTGGACGGTGAGCTAGGTGTGTGCGTTTCTCACCCCCTCTCCTCTTCCATCAAGTCGTGTGAAAGCAGTGGGGAGCTCCATCCCCCCCACCCCGCGTCCCCCCGGCTTTTGTTTTTACAATTGATAGAAATGTGTTATGATACATGTAACACACGAGCAGTTACACTCGCGGCGCGACTATACCTATACCTATTCGCACGCGGCAGCCACCCGCCTTGGTTTACTAACGTGTGCTACAGAATTAATGCTGATTGAATCTGTCAGACTCAGAGCTCTTTGAAAAATGGAGGGGGAAAAAAATCGAGTCCGATGCGTTTCAGAATCGTATCTAATGCGAGCTGGCTTGGGGTGAGAGGGCGAATCGATTTTCTGCCCCGATTTATTATCACTGACAAAACGTGAAGAGCTGGTCCCTCCGCCGTGCCTGCTTCTACCCCCCCCCCCCCCCACAACCTCCCCTTCGGCGCCCCAACTACAAACCTCGAGCCCTTCGAAACTCTAGCTGCGATGTAGCCAGCAGGGCTGCCGTTTTGCGTATAATCAATGCTATTTTTCTATTCACCGATGATTGCACCGGTTGAGAAAAGATTACACAGTTCTCAGTTCAGTGTATGACTGTAATGCACGAAAATACTCTGATCTGTAATCTTTCCGTAATCGGTGGAAACTTCGTTGATTAATTAAAATATCCGCAAGTTTTTTAAAGTCATCGACGACTCTACCGGTTGAGAAAAGATTACAGATGCGAGTATTTTAGTTTATTACAGTCAGACACTAAACTGGACTGTGTAATCTTTTTTCCACCGGTGAAATCATCGGTGAATAGAAAAATAGCATTGATTATACGCAAAACGGCAGCCCTGGTAGCCAGACAGGAGCTCGAACGCATATACAGTTCGGTTGTGAATAGAAACGTTTAATTTTATCTTCATGCATCGGTTATGCTATAAGGGATTTCCTTCCGTTGAAAAGCGACCGACCAGGTTCGTGTTGGTGAGACCACTTCATTGTTTTTATGTGTGGTTTATTTGGTTCTGTTGACCTGCAGGTTATACTTTGGCCACAGAATAATACAATCAGAACGGAAACTCCCATAAGAGCCAATGGAAGCAAGTTTGGAATTTAACGGCACCAATAGGCAACGCCATGGTCCTATATCCCAACATACCCGGAAAAAAAACTACGGTGAAAATAACCATACGGATACCTGATTTTGGCACCTGCTAGGTGTTATGGTAATGTTAACCAGAAGTATACTATGTTTTGACTTGGTACTAGGTGATGTTACCTGATTGCATGTCGAATTTACTCCAAGTATCGGTAAATGTACCATACTTCTGGTCAAGTTTATCATAACATCTAGCAGGTGCCAAAATCAGGTATCCGTATGGTTATGTTCGCTAATCTTTTTTTTTCCCTGTATGGCGGACGTGTGTGATTTGTGTTGAAACTCATTTATTTCTGTAAATTCTGGAAAGAAATCTTAAGTTTCCGCCCTCACTTTTATTCTTTTGGCACTTCAGAATGAAAATTTCGCGGATCCTGTCCGATTTTTTTTTTTTTTTTGAGCGCGAATCCAGATGTATAAACATCCTATATTCCAACATGGCGGACGCGAAATGAATTTGCTTCAAAATCCGACAGTTTCCGTTCTGATTGTATTATTCTGTGCTTTGGCGCTGAAATGCGCAGGTCGACTAAATATTGGCTCCATGGGGTCCGATCATTTACTTCATCTATGACTGGTGCTGTTGTTTCGAAAACTATAAATTTTGTTACCATTGTTAAAGTGCTCGTTTTTGAAAGCTATTCAATGAATAGTCTTTAATTGACGGACTAATTAACGATGGTTACCATATCAGCAGCCACATTTTATAATTCATAACTCATAGACGGTTTTACGATCGGTTTATCTATGAAGTAATAAATGATTGGCCAACAGGTAGAATATCAGGCAGAAGAAGCCTATTCGGAGCGATGTGACGAACGGTGAGAATTGTACTTCTTTCGGGAGCTTATTGGTTAGTGATGCAAGCCAATTCACCGGAGCTGGTTCACCAATCAGCAGTCGTGAAATCAAAAACGGCAACCATTAAATGGAGTTACCACAATCTCATTTATATATCGACCTCGTTAATTGACCAATCGCACCTCGTTTTGTGACACAAGTTGGTTCACAACACTCATATATGGATATTTATCCATCATAGTTTTAAGCATCTACCAGAATTAATCGATCTTGAAGTTGGCTCTAAATCACGGTTACTTTCGTCAGTTTGTCTTACTTGGAACGATCTTCAACGGAAGTAACCAAGGTTTGATTAAAAGAAGAACGCTTTGCTTAACATACTTTGAAATAAATATTTTTCGTGAGTAATATTCACTGAAAAAAGCGCTGAATTTATGCATTTGAATACTGCAAATTACGGACGAAACTTCAAAACATTTAGTTTTACCATTAAAAAAAAAAAAAAAAAATCACCTCCATGTGCTGTGTTAATTATTTTACTATTTTAAATTGTTAAACTAACAGTTTTTAAGTTTTGTGAGTATGTTTAACTTTTAATTTTGAAAATAGTAAATTCAGCACTTTTTATCAGTGTACCCTTTGTTCTATACATACGACCTTATATCAAAGAAATATTCGTCTATGCATTGAGCAAAATACGATAGAAATGATTGATTTTTGTCGAGAACGAAGAAAAAGAAGAAATGAACAAGGACAAAATCGACCTGATTTCCCGACGGCAGTACCAGCAAAGTCAGGGAGAATTCATAATATGGTTTCAGGGTCAAAGTGCCTCTCGAATTGAAAGAAGCTTAAAGGAAGTGAGATTCAGCGCCGGATCTTGGATCGGATCGGTTTTCGAGAAGAGGAGATGAAATTATTCACGGAGGGAGTTGCTATGCAATTAATAAAGAATTTATTCCCACCAGAGATAAAATAAACCCCTAGTACTCACCGAGTCACCTTTTTTAAGATCGCTGTTGATGAGGAGGGAGGATTTTCCTGATAAAATTAATGAAAACGAATAATTAATTTTTCTTTCATTTATTTTTTTTCCCCCAGTCATCGCTTGTTGCTTGTTCAGCACGGTGTTTTTATTTAGGTAGAATAATCCAATATATATATTTTTTATTTTTATTTATTGATATTTTTTTTTATTTATTATCATTTTATTTACTCTGTGCAAAAATTTATGATTACTTAACAACAGAGGCTTGAGCAAAAACACAATTTAAAAATAATCTAACTGGGGAGAAACCCTTCTTTGTTTTTAATACTTCTCCTCTTTTCATTTCTTCAGGAGGAGTTTCTAGTTCCCAGTGTTGGAATGTGATAAAGCAGATTCGTTTACCAGGTTTGGATGAAGATTTTCAGCCGAACCGTCATTTGCATATTATATTCCTACATACAATGTCCCAAACTCTCTATTTGGTAGTGTTGAGCAACACTCAACCAAAAAATTTCACCCAATCAAAATGAATTAACGAGTTTTTGGTTTCAGAATTGGAATAGCTTCAAATGCATTTTCGCAAACGAAACTTATTTTCAACTTGCAGACATGCCTTTCATAGCTTTGCTGTAAGCCAAATGAATAATTACTTCTCAAAATGTCACGAATATCATCAGAACGTTCGTTCGGTAATTCTGTAGTAATCTAGTAGTGGCTCGTTAATTCGGTAACTATACGCAAAACGGCAGCTCCAATCAGAATACTTTCTTTTGAAAGCCATTGTACACTTCATGATTATGGATATGCAAAACGACTAAACTGATGTTACCCCTTATGGACAAAGCCCGAGTAAACCTGTTTTTCTTCTCAAGTCTATTTCATATTGTTCGGGTTTTCATTCCGGATAAAAGCGAGTATCGATGAAAACACTTACAAGATAAGGTCTTGTCAGGCGTCTTCAATTCATCGTATAGGCAATCCCATCTCCCCCGAGTACGAACAGTTAACTGCCTTCACAAAATAAACGAAGAATGGCGTTCTTTTAAACTAACCTCGTAGTTGAAGAGTTATGTGAAGCAGTGGATGGCGAGCTTCAGTGCTGGATCGGCCATAGTCCGTTCTTCCTTCGCGTCGAAGTAAAATTCGCCTTCGCAAATAACAGACGCAACGTGCACGACGACGAGTTTTTCATCGAGACAGGATGACAACTCCACCTCGATCCTTCGTCCTCTTGCGTTTGAAGAACGACCTTCGGAATAAATATGAACGGACGTTGGTGCGAAATTGAGAGAGAGAGAGAGAGAGAGAGAGAGAGAGAGAGAGAGAGAGAGAGAGAAAAAAAAAAAGACAGGAGAGCAGGTTGAAGCCCGGAGGACTTGTTGTTTTCAAACGATTATGCTAATGAGTGAGTCACGTTAAAGGGGTGGGCGGGGATTGGGGAAGAGGTGGGGTGAGGGGCAATCATTTAACTGTCGAGACGGAAATGGAGGGAACTTTGGCATGGAATGGCGTGGTGGCAGAAAGGAGAAGCTGAGATGCAGGATGGTGGGGGGCGATGGGGTGGGGGCGTTGGGGTGGGGGTGGGGGGGGTGGGGGTGGGGGGTCGAAAAGGGGGATGGGGGTCAATGCAGTGCAAATTCACTTGCTCTACTCCTCCGCCGCGCCGGGCCCTCCAGCGCGCGTTGACGCTACGTCGCGTTCGCTTCCGCATAGGTATAGGTTATAGGTATACGCTGCGCTGCTCTGCGCTGGCCGAACGCGTGCCAGAATGTATCCATTTCCGGTTCCGCCGTCCTTCGCGTTCGAGTCGAGGCGTGACGCGGCATTTCCACTTGCTACTGCTGCGTCGGAGTTAATAAGACAAATTCGGAACAGCGCCATCAGTCAAGTGCCAAGAATGTCCTTGTTGTCACAACTCCCACGTTTCCTTTTACCAGCCATTCCAACGCACCGGGGCACGGTTTTCCAATCCTTAAGTGCTCGGCGTTGCCGGGCGCAGCACAAAGGGGCGTTTCTGCGCGAGCGTGACGTCGTCGCGGCTTGATGAATGGCCGAGTCGGTTGTTTGCAAACTCGCGGTGCTAGAGGTCGTTCCAGAAGCTCACCTCAACCGGCAATCTTTTCAAAGCTGCCGTTTTGCGTATAATCATTGGTAGTTTTTTTCAATTCACCGATGATTCCACCGGTTGAGAAAAGATAACATAGATCAGTTCAGTGTATGACTGTACTGCACAAAAGTACCTGATCTGTAATATCAAAATACAAAAGCTGTACCTTTATACAAAATATCAGTTGGAAAGAACAGCAAGAGTTAAATAACAGTTTCAAAACTGACTTACAAACTCAGTAAATGTAATGGAGGGGGAGTTCAAACCGACCCTAAAGCCATGGGAGCTGATTATGCTGTTATGAACGAGACTAGACGAGATGAGATAGAGGGAATCGATCACTCCCACTGGTTTCAACGGCGTCATGTGACAATTTTGAAGTCGCTCGAGTCGTTCATTTTAGACCGAATGATGCCTCTAGCCTCGAATGACTTGAAATCTGTCACGTGACGCCGTTTAAACCAATGGGATTGGTCGATTCCCGCTATCTCGTCTCATCTCGTCCAAAAAAGCAGAATCCAGTGGCGATGCGTGAAATTTGGCAACAATGTATTTTCTCCATTTAAATTCACCAAAATAATCGAAAGCTTCAGTCATCGGCAGTGACCAGGCATTTCGATCTTTCTGATATGTTTAAATGGGGAAAAGGAACTTTGCCAAATCGCACGCCTCGCCACTGGCAGAATCAGCTCCCAGGTCAGTGTTAATTGTTTAGTGTGAAACTCTGTTTTATTGGTGAAATGGTTGGAATTTTTTTAGGTTGTTCAAAAAAGCAAGCGTACTATCGTTTAATCATACTACAACTAAACCGAAAATAATATTTGATTTTTGAAACCAAGCGTTCAATTTATGTAATCCTTAAATTAGAGATTTCAAACTGTCCTCTTCCTGATTACCTAACGAAATTGGAGACTCAGCACGATTAAAAAAAAGTAATTGGCAGTTCAAACTCGGTAATCAAAGTCCACTTTTCCGACTCTGAACAGTCTATAGTGTGCTGTGGAGGAGACAAAATGTGTGCTCAAGAGTAATAGTTCGATGCTGCTTGAAGTTTTTTTTTTTTTCTCAACTATGATTTCTTCTTTCTCTCTCTTTGTCTTTTACAATGTTTACCTATGCGGGAAAAGGACAGCAAAGGATATCAATCTCCTCCTCCCATTCTTTCAAAACTTGAATATCAAACGAGCGATCAAAGAGAGATAGAATAAATTAGATAGTTAGCCGACTTTGTGATTTCTCAGAAGAACCAAGAGACTTGATTGCAAATCAAACTCGGTGACACGTATAATTGCAAGACCCTCGTAATCGCAAATGCGATGATTTTCTACGAATAACGTCGAGAACCAAGAACAGGAATTAATTTGGACTCAGGGCAGGGCTGCCAATTTGCGAGTATCATAGGGAAACCATAAATTCTACGATAATATCATTTACTTTGAGGTGGGTTGTGCAATAAGGCAACCAGTAGCGTAGCGTGCAATTTGGCAACATTGATTCAATCCATTTAAACCCGTATAAAAGATCGAATGCGAAGGTGTTCACCGAACACCCTATCGCTCAATATTTTTCATGGGTTTAAATGGACGAACTGCAACGTTGCCAAATAGCACGCTACGCCACTGGTGGCAACATATCCGTGCGTAGCCATGTCTTTCTCTTTCTTTGCCCCTTTGAATGCATGTGTTAGTAAAGGATGGAGGGAGGGGCTGTCACGTGATTTCAGACCCCATTTCCGCCCTATTCTATTACACATTCAGTCAAAAAGGGTCAAGAAAGAGAAAACCAAATTCATTGCTCCGGCCGTGTGTGACAAAGGATTTTCTCCTCCATTTAAACCCATGTAAAATAATCGATCTTCTAGAGGTTCAATGAGCCCCCCAAGAAATCGATTCTTTTGCATAAGGTTATAGGTGACAAAAAGCATGGTTCGCAAACTACGCTCGAGCCATCAAATTTCATTTTTTTCTGGCGCATTCAGGAACTTGCTCTTCTCTGTATTACCCCGTTTCGACGCCTGTGTTCACAAACACGGAAAAAAAAGATTAGTGAAAATAACCATACGGATACCTGATTTTGGCACCTGCTAGATATTATGGTAAACTTGACCAGAAGTATGGTGCGTTTGCCGAAACTTTGAGTAAATTCGACTTGCAATCAGGTAACATCACCTAGTACCTAGTCAAAACATAGTATACTTTTGGTTAACATTACCATAACATCTAGCAGGTGCCAAAATCAGGTATCCGTATGGTTATTTTCACCGTAGTTTTTTTTCCGTGAAGGACAGCTTAAAGGTAGTCACGTATTTTTAGCGCATATTTTTATCCTTTTCTAACGCATGCATTCGAATGAGAATGAAGAGAGAAGGGCAATCGCATGTGGTTGCATTGGTGGATAGAAAGATTACTGAGCTCAGTTGAATGGTATGATCACGATTGACCACATCTTATGTAAATTACTCAAATCTGTAATATTTTTGTCCATCAGTGAAACGATCGATAGAATTGGTAATTTCCTTTGTGCCGCGTGGACCAGCAGCCCTGTGTCCTGCCACTTTGTTAAAACATATTTTGGCTCATGAACTTTTGAGTTTGTGATCAAAAATTAAAGTCTTACAAGGGGAGGCTCAGAAGTCTCCGCCTCCGATTTTGAAAACAATTGCACGAAAATGTAGCTAAAGTAAAACTATTAGACCCGTGTTTCTCACTTTTTGCCAATGGGCCTTCCTAAAGCGTCAGGAATTTTTTGAAAGTTGTCGAAATTCACGTAAATATTCGGAACGCTCTCCGCTCGGGTTTTTTACGTGAATTTCGGCAACTTTCAAAAAATTCCTGACGCTTTAGGAAGGCCCATTGGCAAAAAGTGAGAAACACTGGTCTAATAGTTTTACTCTAGCTACATTTTCGTGCAATTGTTGTGCAATTGGCGGCGACTTCTGAGTCTCCCCTTGTTAGTAACATATTTTGATTCGGTTTTTTCGTTGGGATAATGTGGTATGAACAGAGGCAATTATAGCAGTGTTACCATATTTGATAGTAAATTATTAAAAAAAATAATTCCCATTGGGTAAAACATTTAGTCTTTAGTACAACACCCTATACCAATATATTGTAAAATTGTTTTCTTTGTACTAATAGAGGGGTCGATACATTTTATAAGTCCATCTCCCAAAGTGTGACAGCATGGAGGATCTGCTTCTGGTTTGTTTGCTGCCCCCTTTTTTTTACCTTAAATCAAAAGTAATAATTAATTCTGTGGAAATCGGTTTTGAATGAAAGTGCAAGTGTTTTAGTAAGGCTATACGGACACAGAAATCCAATGCAAATATCCAGGTAAGGAAAGTTAGCTTGTTTCTGTCATGAGTCAGTTTTTCAGGTGCTGTCGCGTAGCAAAGCACCTTTATTATCATTTGAATCCCTCCAAAAGAAACTTTTTTTTTTTTTTTAGAGCATGAGTGTCATGCTCTATTGAAATCGTTTCTACAAGGTCAATAATGCTTTTCTTATAGGAACGGCATGGTTCGGGGGTCCGCTCGGGGGATCGCTTGGTTTCAGTATCGAGAACGGGTCCTCGAGGACCGATTGACCCATGTGATTCCGCCAATCCGGTGTCCTCCCAATTTGTCGCTTTTTCTTTGTGGCGGGAGTTTTTGGCCAAGATTGAGGTTAAGCATTTTTGGGAATGTAATTACGTTACTAATTTGGATCAGACTTCAACGAAATTTTCTGTATGAGATATTGGGGTTTTATATCAGAGGATTGTGTCCATGTTTCGTGTATTCTGCGATTTAAAATGCATTTAGATGATTTCAAATTTCCAATCCTGTTATTGTTGATGTTTCGGTCCGCTAAAAGAGTTCGTTTGAGGAACGCGATCGGCGTTGCGTTTTAAGGTGAATCCTCAGCGACCTGTAGTAAGATTCTCATCCGCTAGATAACGCCAATGTTCCGCGGTCCTGAAACCATGCTTTTTCCGCCTTTAATCGTTAATTGCGAGAGCTAGAGTTAACTTTTCGAAAAAGTAAGAACGTTGCGTTCTAGATCAAATCCAAAGGGAAATTTTAAGACCATTCCGAGCCATGGACGAAGATAAAACTAAGAACTGCCGACTTCCTATCTCCGCCCGTGTTAAAACCTGTTAGCGGGTTTTCGAGCGCGACCGCAGCGCTCCAAGCAGCAGTAAGGGTCAACTAAAAGCGAACCGCTGCAGCGGTGGCCGCTCCGGCTCCCTTTCTCCCATGCTTTCCCGCAAATGTATACCGTGTAGGTAATTTGAATCACGATTGAACGAAGGGAACAAATGATCAGCGAATTAAAAGGAAGCAAAATCCGCTAAAAACAAACGTCTGGAGTTTTTCTTGAAAGATTCCTGAATTGTCGAAAATGATTAATCAAGGACTAAAATACTATACACCACAGTTAACCTCAAAACGGAATCAAACAAGAAAGAGTACATAGACTTTTGTTTTATTAGTAGAGATCAGGCGACTCTTTTAATTTGCTGATGATTTCTGTTACCTTGTCCAAAGTTGATTCTGGTTTTCCCCTTGCTTTCGATCTTCCATTGAGATACTGATTATCTGATCCTCTTGGGTCGCCGACAACAGTTGACAGCCATGCCATAACAGACCAACTCCAACAACGGTTTTAGCAGTAGCACAGCATGTGAGCATGGCACATCGCCAGGATCGCTCACTTGAAAGAGTAGTTCAGCTGACCGCTGCTTGGAGCGCTGGGGTCGAGAGCAAAACAGGACTAACAACAGTCTAGTTATATCTTCGTCCATGGTTTTGCGACGACCTCCCGTCCCCCTTTTCCCTCCCCACGAACTACTGCACCTACGCCTACAACAGTTGCTTGCCGCGTTGTGCAGATTGCATGAATGATTGTGTCCATCTACTTCATCCCAATTTCACAGCCATCACGGATGCCACGCCCGCCACGGGTCTTCTACCTGGTTTTATGCGACATCGGGCATCGTGGCTCAGTGTTACATGGTAATCAGCGGCGGATTCGGGAAAGGCACACCCCCCCCCCCCCCCAAATCACGGTAGCCTTTGCCTTTTTTCAACAGAAAAAATCCCATAAATTCCTCCCTGCAAAATTTTAAAATTCATAGGCGTGAAGCCCCCCCCCCCCTAAAAGAAATTTTTTGGATCCGTCATTGGTAGTAATTTTTGCGGCACACTACGCCGGATTCCCGTGCAAATTCCTACACTTACCTTTCTCCCTTATCTGTCAATGGGGGCCCCCCCCTAATTCAGAAAAATCAAAACTTTACAATAAAAAGAATCGGAACATTCGAAGATCAAATAATAAAGAAAGGAGTAAGAGTTAACAAACTTTATTCTTAGTTTACTTTACAAATTTTTAATTTGGGGCGTAATTTAGGGGGGGGGGGCGGGAAGTAGCCCCCCCCCTAAGCAGTGGTGCCCAACCACCCCCTTTCCGCTATACAGCTCGCCCCCCATTTCAGGATTCCTCTCCCCCCGATCTAGACCTCCCCCTGATTTTTACCCCTCCCCCTCCTGATTCAGACGACATCATCCTTCCCCCCCGTCATCTCCCTCGCCGAAAGAAGTTTTAAAATCTACTAGTATGAACGTGTCTACATTGGCAACTACCGTTGGCAACGAGAATTTTGCGAACTTCCTTGAAAATTCAGAATCCTCTGGTCGATAATTACATGATTAGAGAATGTATAGGCAAGAGTTTTGGTTTTGTTAATTTAAATAGGTTAACTCTTAGAATTCATCAGGACAATGAAAATAAAGAAGGAATAGTTGTACTCAGCTTTTTACTATTTCTATCATCTGATGCTGTCACTTTTTTCATAATATCAAACACGTCAAAAAAGAATTACTTTTGATACAACTACATGCTACAATCACTTACAATTTCTACCATTTGGAAGGATAATTGATTTATTTTCTATTTTGGGCGGAAGTGGGGGGGGGGGGGGTTCTCTAGACTTGCCCGTCTCTAGGTGGTGTCCCCTAGACCTTCCATTGACATTCAAAAAGTTGCCCCTCCGGGCAATTGTTTTGCGGGTGCCCATGTCTTTGTCCATGGTCTCTGAACCAGAAATTGAACGTTCTTCCGGTCTGTGGTTGCCTTCTTTTCTCATAAGTTTAGACACGGCCACCCTGTAAACCCCACAACAAGTTAAAAGTCCGCAATCCGCACCCTCGACCCGCAGCCACTATCAAAAGTAAATTGCCGGTTGACTTGCAGGTACTCTCCTCCTCCTCCCCCAACTTAGATTAGACACAAATATAAAATTAAAAAAAAAAAAAAAAAAAAAAAAAAAAAAAAAAGTGAAAAATAGAATGTATGCCCCAGCAAAGGGCCCCCTCCACAGTTTTCCAAGAGAGGGAGCGACCCCCTTGCCAGCGTAACTCCGAAAAAATAATTCCAACTGGGGTCCAAGTAACTCAAGTAAGGTCTCAAAATGAAATCAGATGGATCCAAAATTTTAACGGCGAGTACCGGTAAGCTTACTCTTTTGATCGGTCCAAACCGGATTGCGATACATCGATTTACTCTCGAGATATCGATTTTTCAAAGGCGCGCGGTATAGGGTCAGAAATCTAAGATTCTCTAAAATCCGCGAATTTCGACTCTCATGGACCTAGCATGCGCCGTGAGAAGTCATATGTGAGTTTTTTGAGTTCACATGAAGTTCATTAAGGGCCCTGACAAATGTCGGACCGATAAAGTCTATATCGGGGGGGGGGGGGCGTGGCCCCAACTCCAGCGTAAGTCTCACGTACAATGTCTCACTGCGGCCGCGGGAGGTCCCATAAGATCCGTTTAAAACTTGGATGGATCTGAATTTTTTTCAAGAATTATCTAAAAGCTGAAGCTACCGCCCAATCCAAACCGCAGCGCGCAATCCATCGATTCGTTCTCGAGATATCGATTTTTCAAAGGCGTGCGGTCTTGTCAGATCGACCTTAGAGGGGCGCTGGAGGCTGGAAAAAGGCGAATTTCGTCTCTCACGAACCAGTCGTGTGCCGTATTATATCGGTTCCGCTTTTTTTCGGGTCCCAATGATGTCCCGAGAGGGCTCAATGCAGTTTCGAGCCAAAAAATATTATCTTAGGGGGACTTATTAAAAATATCAAACTACTCCCCGTTTCAGCGTAACTCTGACAAGAAATGTCTAACTGCGGCCGCGAGAGGTCCTGTAAGGTCATTAAATAAAATCGGATGGATCTGAAATTTTCGAGGTTGTCAGTCACAAGCAAGCGCTTTCGACCGGTGCAAACCGAATTGCAATACATCGATTCACTATCGAGATATCGATTTTTCAAAGGCGCACGGTCTTGTCAGATCGAACATTGAAATAAGCTGTGGATACTCTGTATCCGCGAATTTCGTCTCTCGTGGACCGTTTAAGCTCCCTTAAAAATCGAATGAGCTTTTTTCAAATTCATATTACGTTCCTTAAGGGCCTTGATGAGTGTCGGATGACATTTGATCAATATTAACATTCATTTTTTAATCTGAGACAAAAAGAGCTGAAACCATAAAGACGAAGAATTTCCATCGTGATGACTTTGGTTCAAGCGAGAGAAATCTAAAAAAGTCCCAAATAACTAGACTAGACTTTGCGGCTTGCTAGGATTGGTATTGCGTCATCCGATTTTAAAGGAACTATCACTATCGAAATCGATTTTCAAAACCACAGTATTCACCTCGCCTCGTGAACAACTGTTTCAACACGCTATAAGTAAATTTTCATTCCCACTTTGACCTATCAAGTTATTTTTACAGCGATCACTGTTATACAAACACAAATGCAGCGTTGCGATTGACTTTGTCGCAGTTTTGTACTATCAATATGGAACTCCACACTTACAATGATTTACGGCCGACACTCATGCTCTCTTTGCTAACACTGTTCCAGTGTTGCAAGTTCCAACTTGTTTTTTTTTTTTTTTTTTTTTTTTTTTTTAATTTCTCTGTTTATTAAGCCATTTTAAAATTGCATTTTCGTTTAATACCAATTTCAAATGGATTTGTTACATTTTTTTGTCAATCCTCTAAGGACCAGGGACCAAATAATGTTAGGTCCCGAGCGTAACTAACGCACAGTCATGTGACTGTGCGTAAGCTCTCTGATTGGTCGAAACCGCACGCAAGATGCAATTCAACCGCACGCAACATGCAATTCAATGCTCGGGACCTAACATTATTTGGTCCCAGGTTAGTTCGAAAGAACACCGCACTCTCCCGTTTATAAAAGGAAGGCAGTTAACTGTTCGTGGTCGGGGGAGTTGGAATTGCATATACGACGAATTGAAGGCGCGTGTCAAATGTTCTTTATTTCACAATCATATGTGCAAAGCTCTTTCCATGACAACGCTAAAATTCCTTCATTCATTCCAAACTTCGAGTAGAGCGAATTGGTTTTCCAATCAATTGCTCTAAAAGAGCTTAATTCTTGGTAATAAATAATATAGATAAATATCAATTGATTATATTATATAAATATATTACATTTCATGCTCAATTATTGTTGTTACATTATTACGTAACAGCGCCCGAGGAAAGCTTATATCCTAACTGTTCTCATCAACAATCGCGTTTAATCGGAATGAACACTGAAACAATGGTTAGTAGCGCGACGAAAGTTTCTTCATCTCTCTATTTTCTCCATTAAAAAACGTATGCAACGACAAGAATGGACGAGGGGATAAAACTCCCTCTTTCTGTCTTTTTCCTATTTATACATTTAAATGGGAAATGAGAGAGATGAAAGAGATCTTGATTGCGCCAGTGACAATAACATACGAGAGGAGAAAAACTAGTACATGGGAGTAGTGGGAGTGTCAAAAGTGGGGGGGGGGAGATTTTGAAAAGTGACAGCCGTTTAATTTTTTATTTTTATTTTTCGTATTCGGTTTCTTTTAATTTAAGCCACTGTTACGTACGCAAATTGTGTTTCACGCAAAACGAAAGCGGAGGGGAGGGCTTTTGGGGGTTGAAAAAAAGGGTAAATTTGGCTCCCCAAGCTCTATACATGCTACGCCTATAAACGAGTATATATACTCGGGCTTGGTCCATAAGGAGTAAAAACTTTATCGGTTAAAAGAAAGAAATTAACCAAACTGAGCCTGTATGAAAATCTCCACAAGAGATTGCTATCAAGCCTGCATCCGTTTAGTTTCAAAACCACGTCCCATAAACCCTCTCTATTGATAAAGCTAGCTGATTTAGCATCATACTTTTACCTATAAACAGTCGATGTGCCTCCGCATGGCAACGCTGCTCTCTATATCTCAAACGTAAACCAATTCTCAGGACACGATACAGATACCACCTTCCACCCCTGGCCAATCCTAGCTCCTCTCCTTCTCCCCCCTCCTCACCTTATACCCCTCCCACAAAACCCCCCTTCCCTCCCCGAAGTATGCATCTTTGCCATGCTTCGGAGCATCGCAACTCACATCTCCGTCGACCGAGTGTTCATCATTCAATAAACGCTTACTCCTGTCAACCGCCCCTTCATTCCCCGGGTCCTACCACCAGCCTCGCATGTTCCAACGGCTGCCTTTTGTCTCATGAACGGCGGGTGTAAATTAATTTATGTTTTCCGTTCTCACCGCCGATGAACCTTCACCGGGGCGGGCTAAGAGGGGCGGATGGAGGGGGGGGGGGAGCTTGATGCGAAATGAGTATCATCGTAAGCTATACCACTCTTGAGGGTTGCACTCTCCGCTCAAGTTATTTAATGCATTACAATGATTCTCAAGGTAGTCTTCATCAAAATTTAATGTCAAGGATATCATGATATCCTAGGAGAGGCGTCTTTTGATAGTAATTAATAATTAAAGGGAAGGATGTATCTATATCTGTATACCCGAGGGTCGGAGGGTTTTAAGTCTCGCTTTTTGCAACATGTGACGCGTCCTTATTATTATTATTATTATTATTATATACAATCGTTACTTGTCTCCTTTTTCTTCACCCATTTGAATGCATTCGTTAGAAAAGGACAGGCATGTCTGCTAAACTCATGTGATGACCTTTCTGGTTATTAGTGGTGTAACAGTGAACTCGAGGGCCTCTTACGAGATTTCTTCAGAGGCCCCTCAAAATGTTAACATTCTGAATCACGTGCACTTTTGTTTAAAACCAATAATCATCCATTGAATTAATTACAATTATTCTTGATTTAAAGAAAAAAAAATATGGGTCGAACAAACCAGAAACAGATCGTTTATGCTGCCTTACTTGCATATATATGACTTATAACAGGTATCAGCCTCTGTTGCTATACCTCCTTGGAATATACACACAGAAGGTAACAAATTTCGCTCAAAACTGAGAAAAAACATGCTGAATTTAACTTTTTTTTAGTTAACCCTTGTGAGCCTAAGGTATTTCGGTAACACAAAGGACTAAGGGGGGTATTTTTGTACCCCAAGGATATTTTCATGCAGCACAGTCAGTATCAATAATTTTGAAACTTTAATGGATGGATTATGTACTTAGTACCCTAAGAGAGTAATTTATGTGAAATTTGAGTAAATTTTGCTATGTTGCCAAATTTTTACCTACTTTTAAAAAAAATGTCAAAATAAAAAAAATGGAAAAAATGAAATGAGGTACCATATTATTTTTCCATTTTTGATAAATTTCCAATTTTTTTTTTCAATGATCTGACTTAATATTCTTAATCTACATAAAATTTCCGTAAAATTCACTGTAATAGATGGTTCCAAACTTAAAACTGGCAGGACGAAGGGGGGGGGGGTATATTTATACCCCAACACTTTAAATTTTTATAATATCGACAAAAATTCATAAAAATTAATGAAATTTGGTAGACGTGTTCTAAGTATCCTAACTTAAAATGTCATGAAGTCCCAAAAAATTTTGAGCAGTTTTGACAAAATGGCGTCAAAAAAACTGGCCTGGGGTACAAATGTACCCCCCCTTAGGCTCACAAGGGTTAAAAGTATGAATACCACTTGGACATTGTTTGTTTGACGGTTTAAAATAGTTAACTTACCTCCGTGCCCTGTTCATTTAACTAATTTGAACAGTCAAACTAACAGTTTTTAAGTGGTGTTCATACTCTTAACTAAAAAAGAGTTAAATTCAGCATCCCCCCCCCCCCCCCCCCCCCCCCTGCGAACGATGATATCAGGCAACACAACCCAACGTTGTGAAAGGAATACAACAAATTCAACCGCTTGGAACCACGAGGAAGACAAGTTTGGGTTATCTTGTATTCCTATAACGAGGCTCTCGCAAACTTTTGCTATTAGCAAATAATTAGTCCAATCTTATGTAAAGACCAGCAAATATCACAAAAATCACACTAAAAAAAGTCCAAAATTCAGTAATAAACTCACATAACTGCTATAATGGCAAGATGGTAATGGCGGTTCGACGCAGGTATCGTGGGAGATTCCTGTGTAATATGCCACTTCCTCTCTGGAAACACAGAGGTATGTCTCAATTTAGATAGGAATCCACATGATACCTGCGTCTCTCTGCCATTAAAACCGATTCTGAGAGTGAATTTCGTGATTTTTCAGTGTACTCATCGTCATTTTTACACGGTTTTATGCAAGAATCAACTCTCCAATCCCCTGTAGCAGAAGTTTGCAAGAGCCCCATTGCGAAACTCAACTCGGAATCATTTTCAAGTCAATTATACGTATAAGAGAGGACCCGGACCTCCACTTATTTACATTTACAAACACATCTGTTACATCGTGAATGGCGAACATTCCAACGTTCTATACCAGGGGCCGTCCGCTCTCTCGTATAATCAGTCGACAAGGGGGCGACGCGACGCGACGAGGGATATCGCCTATTGAGGCTTCCATACTTCTACCTTTTCAGCCCCGGAGTTCCTCCCCTCCCTGCAACCTCCTCTCTCTCCTCTCCTTGGTCTGGACAAAGTTCAGGGAGCGATGAGCTATGTGACACTCGTCCTTTTATGCTGCCTAATTCAGAAACCCCTTTTAATCAAATTTGACAAGCTCCTGGGTTGAATACGAGAACAGTTATAGTAGCAGGTGGTCAGACTCGTTTCAATTCTAAACGATACGCCGCGCATATAACCATCAGCAGGTCATATGCACCTTTCTCTTCGCTTCCTTTAATTATGAATTTTACGCATCAGCGTGGAATTATGTGATGAGACAAATAGTGACCTCTGCAAATTTGCGTTTGAACGTGCACACTGAAAAGGGAGCTGGGCTCGTGTCGTGAGCAGAGGTTTAGAATATGCACAAGCCATTGGCTCGCGAGAAATATTGTGGACATTTCCTCTTCGATTGTGGAAATTTGAAGTTTCAATTTTTTATTTCTTTTGTATTATTTGATTTGATTTTATTTATCTATTTATTTATTTTTTAGTTAATTTTCGTTTAATATTTTTTTTATAATTTTTGGTTTGATTTGCGTCGTAGACTGAAACTGATTGACGAGGGATTGCGTAGCAATTCAAATTCCTGGGATTTTTATTGAGTTATTTATAAAACTTTTTTTTTTTTTCTTTTCATTTTTTTTTATTTATTTTATTTTTTATCATTATATTATGTGTGTGTGCCTTTCACCCAATCAACCCTACATAGATCCGCAAATATATCGAACGCTTGACAGTCTTCTGTCCTTTAAATGAACCAATTTAGCCGACTTAACAACGTAGTTTGCCTATTGCTCGGTTCTGAATTATATCGTCGTCCATCTGCAATGATGATGTATAATAGAAAAAAATAACTTTTATTCATACATTTCACCAGATTATGGAAATAATGTCAAAGTGAAACATTTGAAGTGAATTCTGGAAGGTATGTTATGGTTTTGTTATTGATAGGAAACACGCAGACTTGTAACTTAATTAAATATCTATTGATAGGTCCGTATTAGATCTCCAAAAAAATGTAACAGATCCTGTTCTGGAAAATCATACTTGAATTTCTGTAGATTATAGACGGCGAGCTGCCGTCAAGCGTATATAATCAATGGTATTTTTCAATTCACCGATGATTCCACCGGTTGAGAAAATATGTTACACAGTTCAGTTCAGTGTTTGACTGTACTGCACGAAAATACTCTGATCTGTAATATTTTCTCAATCGCTGTTAAATTATTAAAATATCCCCACGTTTTTTTTTAAAGTATTCGACGACTCCATTGGCTAAGAAGAGATTACAGATTAGTGTTTTTTCGTGCAGTACAGCCATACACTGAACTGATTTGTGTAATCTTTCCTCAACCGGTGGAATCAATCATCGGTGAGTTAAAAAATGGCATTAATTGTACGCAAAACGGCAGCACTGCACGGGAAAAAAAAGAATGGTGTAATTTACCATTCATATGGCTGATTTTGGCCCCAACCAGAGTTAAGATAAACTTGATCAGAGTTATGGAACATTTGACCAGGAATCAGGTCAATTTCACTTGATACCGATCAAATGCTCCATAACTCTGGTCAAGTTTATCAGGGTAAGGGCCAAAATCAGCTATGCGAATGGTAAATTACACCATTATTTTTTTACCGTGTGATGATTGCCGAGGCAAAGCTTGAGATTTGTCAACGTTATATTTGGTCCAGTTTAATCCATGAATCAGATCGTACTTTTAAACGTGTGGCAAACATCCTCAAATTTGACTTTCTGCATGGGTTTGAATAAAATATACGTACAACTCAGCCGAATGCACTCTTCACCATTGAAAGAAAGATTGGTACAGAAAATATGATCGTTAGTTTCAATGAAGGGCTTCAGTGAAACGCAATTGATTTTTGTCTATGTGAGTCGTCATTTATAAACGTCCCTGAGTTCGCATGGCTAATTACATTTACATTATATGGGGCTGATGATTTGTATTTAGTGCTTTCATGTTTGAAAATTATTTTATGACAGTTCTGTCGAATCTATTAAACTACTCAATTCCCTCGTCGCAGAATAATGTATTTATTTGCATAGTATACGACCTCCAAGTTCGGCTGACGTTTCGTTTGATGCCAAGAAATTCATCAAAACTTTGCTCACTCATACTGAATGAGTCTTATTGCTCGTAGAAAACGTTGTATCGTTCACTTAAATGCAGTGTTGCCATATTGACAGTTTCAGTCTCAATATTTCCTTAGCAATTTATGATGGGTTCGTTGATATCTTTTGCTACGGATATAGAGTGAGTCTATACAGAGGAAAAAATGCATGAATGTTAAAATTACAATAAAATACTAAAACTCCTAAAAACCGAGTGTGCAGTGTGCACTTTACACACCAAAAATGTCATTTTATAAAATGCTAATTTAGCAATAAATATCGCTACTATTGCAGAAAATATTGCTAATTTAGTATAAAATATTGCCTTATTAGCAATCATTATTGGTTGATATATTCCATAAAATGCAACTTTTGAAATGTGAAGAGTATTCCCGATTTTTAGCATTTTGTTGCAATTTTAACGTTATTATAATTTGGTTTGATTTCTTTATTTATCTATTTATTTATTTTTTTATTTAATTTTTGTTTTGATTTGCGTCGTGGATTGAAACTTTTTGACTAGGAAATACATAGCAAGTCGAATTCTTGGGATTTTTATTGAGTTATTTATAAAACTTTTTTTTTTATTTTTATTTATTTTATTTTTTATTATTATATTATGCGTGTGCTTTCCACTCAATCAACCCTACACATATTCGCAAATACATCGAACGTTTGACAGTCATCTGCCTGTTAAATTAAACAACCTAACCTCTTTGACAACGTAGGTTGCTAATTGCTCGGTTCTTAATTAAATGTCATCAAAGAAACACGAATTCAATAATTTTACACATTTTACATTTTATCATTTCGGAAAGTGACCTAAATATGACTCAAACGTTTCCCTATACGTTTTAGTCTCGTTTCAATAAAACGTTGTCAATGTATGCAAATAATAATTACATTTTTTTCTTTGTATTCCAGTGTATAATCAATTGAAAATAACGTTGATAGCATCCAAAAGCTCCAAAATTTACTTACAAACTCAATGGATGCATGAAGAGAAATTCCAAGATGGCGATCAAATGAGCGGGTCACCCTGGAGAGGAGTCCCATCTAATAACAACTTTCTATAATCTATAATCTATATGCTATAATCTATATTCTATAATCTATATGCTGAGAAAAATTATTTATATTAGAGGAAGCTGCAATGAGATAGGACTCCTCCATCGTGGCCCACTTATTTGATCACCATCTTGAATTTATTTTAAAACATATACTATGGCTCACGGATTTTGAGACTTTTTTGATGACTTCAATGAGATTTTCTCGCGATTTCACCCTGGAATCGACGTTACATAGCAAAATTTTACATCAGACCGATTTACAAGAATCTGAAATTTGGAAACGTTGCTCAAATATTGAACCCCTTGTTGGAGTATTAGTTTTATTATTGGCAGATTGCTCCGCACACAAGTTTGACAAAATGCAATCGACTTTGTTACAAACAAACTCCGCAACTTCTATCAGAGGGATATGAATTTAAATTAGGTTTTCGACGAAGAGTAACAACCTCCGAAACTTTCGTCAAAATAGACAGTAAAATGTCATGGTTCTTGAGTTATTAGTTCCACGAAGATAAGTCGCGGTTTTAAGTAGGAATATTTTCTCACTGGGCACTACAGGGTGTTTCAGGTTTAACGTCGGAAAATTTTTTGGCCGGTTAATCAAGTCAAAATAAGACTTTTTTTTCCTATGAACATGGCCCTTAAAATGCTTCATTTTGGAGCTACGATTTTTCAAAGTTGTCCAAAAATTTTCGTTTTTTTTCAATTGTGGCGGAAGTTCTCAATAAAATTGCACCAAATTTGGTCACTAGTTGTAACTTTTGGTGTAAAATTCATTTTTTGTATTGAAAGTTTTGTCAAATGGATCCAAAGGGTGTTTTCGAGGGGGTGCTGATCTTAAATTTGAATTTTTTTTGGTTTGGCGTTATTTTTTTGAAAATCTAAATGCATATTCAAATAGCACAGACTAAAAGGAACAAAAAAGGTCCACCTTCTTTTTTGTCCTACGATGAATATTTCTAGGAGAAAAATTACTTTGAAGTTTTGGCCTCTGCACGGGTATAACCTGCACATTGAAGGCGCAACTTCTGACTGGGCGCGGCGCGCGGCCGCTGCTCTCCCAAACATTGTTTACCATCACGCGCTGCCGCGCCGCGGCGCTGTCGAGGCGCGTCACGTCGCACTCTGGCCCTCTCTTCCTCACTCTGGACCTGGCAACGTGTGTTTCTTACCTCTTTTATAACTTCTGTAGGATGCCAACAAGTGTATCATGCTCTTTCTGCATAAAATGAATTTTTGATTAGAAAAATTAGCGAGAGAATTAAATAAAGATCACTAGATCTCACACCGCTGGACTTTTTGGCTTGGGGAGCTCTAAAACAAAAAGTTGACGCGACGCCCGCCCGTTTCAAGCGAGGTAACGTTGCGTCGCCGCATTGTCGAGGAGTGCAGAGCGATAACGCGAACGCAGAGTAGAGATGCAACTGCCTCCGTCATTGACAGATGTAATTTGTGTATCCGCCAACGGGGTTTCCATTTTGAACAATTGTTATAAATTATTCCTTATTATGTGTGTAAAAAAAAAAAAAAAAAAAAAAAAAAAAAAAAAAAAAAAATGATAAAATAATCACAAATTGTAGCTTTTAAAGCGACTTTATGATTCTGAGCTTGGGTGAAGATGAACTAAGGGTATGCTCACTGTTCTCATTGCATTGTTTCTTTATTTAATTCTCTCGCTAATTTTTCTAATCAAAAATTCATTTTATGCAGAAAGAGCATGATACACTTATTGGCATCCTACAGAAGTTGTAAAAGAGGTAAGAAACACACGTTGCCAGGTCCAGAGTGAGGAAGAGAGGGCCAGAGTGCGACGTGACGCGCCTCGACAGCGCCGCGGCGCGGCAGCGCGTGATGGTAAACAATGTTTGGGAGAGCAGCGGCCGCGCGCCGCGCCCAGTCAGAAGTTGCGCCTTCAATGTGCAGGTTATACCCGTGCAGAGGCCAAAACTTCAAAGTAATTTTTCTCCTAGAAATATTCATCTTAGGACAAAAAGAGGGTGGACCTTTTTTGTTCCTTTTAGTCTGTGCTATTTGAATATGCATTTAGATTTTCAAAAAAATAACGCCAAACCAAAAAAAATTCAAATTTAAGATCAGCACCCCCTCGAAAACACCCTTTGGATCCATTTGACAAAACTTTCAATACAAAAAATGAATTTTACACCAAAAGTTACAACTAGTGACCAAATTTGGTGCAATTTTATTGAGAACTTCCGCCACAATTGAAAAAAAACGAAAATTTTTGGACAACTTTGAAAAATCGTAGCTCCAAAATGAAGCATTTTAAGGGCCATGTTCATAGGAAAAAAAAGTCTTATTTTGACTTGATTAACCGGCCAAAAAATTTTCCGACGTTAAACCTGAAACACCCTGTATATTCAGTTTTCTTCGAACAAGAGGTGCGTTCCGAAAATCGTAGCGGTGTCTGTGGCCAGCACCCGAAACGCATTAAACCGCATCAGTGAGCAGTTGGATAACAACGCGTCTTACTTGTTTGCTAACCGCAGCCACGCTCACCGATGCGTTTTGAATCTTTTGATGCATTTTCGGTAGCTCAATGCTATAGTTGTCGTATCACAGTGGCTAGCGAGGACAAAGATATCTGGGCCAGATAATCTGGCTATACTCTGTTCACGATGAGAAGGCGGGTGAGAATTCAGGTAGGAATGCACTATTTAGCAACAGTGCGGCTATGCCGGCTACTTTAACCCTTCGCAGTGGCCTTACACACGTCCAGTAAAAATTGCAAACGGTCAAATTTACGAAAAAACGAACGAAATTTATGCCCTAAAGGGCCAAAACTCGGCGAAAATAGTCGAGTTTGAATATTGATGACTCACAGAAATTCGACATTCGACGAAATATCATGACTTTGATTTGGACTGAAAAATAAAAATTTCTGAGAGTCATCAATTGTCAAACTATTTTCGCAGAGTTTTGGCCCTTTAGTGCGAAAATTTCGTTCGTTTTTTCGTAACTTTGACCGTTTGCAATTTTTACTGGACGTGTGTAAATATTAGAGTCTGTCGGTTCTTGGAAATCCTCCGCGCCAAGAGAGAAGTCGGGAGAACAACGGCCACTGCAAAGGGTTGGAGTAGCCGGCATAGCCGCACTGTTGCTATAAATAGTGCATTACTACCTGAGCTCTTACCCGCCTTCTTATTGTGAACAGAGTATATAGGGTATGAAATACGCAATGCACAAGCATAGGCGAATCCAGCAATCTGGCAACTGTGAATGCTTCCCATTTGAATGCATACGCAACAATCGATTAGTAAAAGGGCCATGACTCCATCAAGAATCGATGGTTTCTCATGCGTTCAAATGGGAAAAATTCATGGTTGCCAAATTGCTGAATCCGCCCATGTACACCTGTATGTCATTTAATACACGTGTAAGGTATATGTTGCGTGTTGCATATTCTAGACAGGTGTCTTTATCCCCCTAATACTAGTTTAAGACCCAAGAATAGACTGTTTTATTGAGTAGCAAGAAATTCAAAAATGACTAACTGGATGTTGGTTTCACGTTGGAAAAAAAAGCATCTGAGCAAATCAAAATTCCTGGTTTTTAAATTTCCCGCTCGTCAGTAAGATCCATAAGCCGTGCAGAGGCGGATCCACAAATGTATATCCTCTCTTTCTTTCTCTTATTTAAACTCGTGGAAAACTACAGAGGTAGGGGTGGAAGTGACGTGATAGCGTCTAATTCCACCCTTTCCTGAATTCTGCCACATGTAGGGTGTTGAAAAAAGCAGCACTCATGAATATTTTAAGATTGGCTTCGAATATTAAAAACGCTGAAATAAACGGTTTATAAATTTGAGGGAAACATTTCTTTTAAAAAAAAACTAGTCAAATTAGAGCAGTGTCCTCAAAAAAAGATTTACTTCTTGAAAAAATAACGTTTCGGCTTTTCTCAAAAGTCGATGATTTTCTCAAAGTATTCACAGATTCACCTTTTTTTTTGAACACCCTGTAAATATCAAATAAGCGGATACAGCGAGAGGGAGAGAGACTATATAATTATTAGACCCTACACTAGTCCGGGCAAACGTGGATTTTAGCTTGGAAGTGTTGGAGAATTATGTCTGAGAGTAGATTCTTATATATTTTGGGTCGCTGAACCGGAATCTGAACTTTGCGTACGATTCAGAGTGGTGGAAAGGCCGCCATTTTCCAAAATGACGGTCAAAATGACGTTCTTTGGCTTATTTTACTTACAACTCGAGCACCATTGATCAAATGCCAAAAAAAAACCTTTACAAAATGCAAAAAAATACCGCGCGTAAATTGATGCCGCCGCTGAAACAGATTCAATAATTTGTTCACCATGTGTAGTGTGTACCTGTTAGTAAACATTACTTTACATAGGTACATATGAGCAGGGACATACACATTAATGAAAATTATAATCGCTCAATTCATGTATTATCATCCGAGAATGATAATATCGGGCGAAAAGCCCGTGACGACTGAATGTGTTGAGTGAACAAACGTGTTCTGGTTGGTGTACTGTACTCAAAGGGTTAGTTTACATCCACGGGGGATGGGGGGGGGGGGACTATGTCGGCAACTTACCTCGCTCATTCATCAGGAGCTCCGCACGCATCCACATTCAATTAAGCCGAAAATCGTATAATAATAAATAAAGACAGTGCGAGAGAGAGAGAGAGAGAAGAATTGTGTATATATCGAAAAGCAGAAGTTATACTGACGCAGCCGTATACGGGCAGTTTTAAAAATTTCGTGGCAGTTATTTCGAGAGAGCCCGCTTTTATGTGAAGTAAAAGTTGAAGATATATCTATACATTCGCCTAAAATGTGCCTATATAAATTAGAAGAGTGTACCTGGAGGGAGGGCGGGTGGTGAGCAAGAGCGGAAACAGGCATTTTTCTTTCTCGCTCTCTCCCCATTTGAACGCGTGTGTTAGAAAAGGATAGCAGAGGGGGCATTCACGTGACTTGAGCCCCAATCTCCGTCCTTTTCTAACGCACGCATTCAAATGGGAAAGAGAGAGAGATGGATAAATTCCAGTATTCGCCCATGGTGGTGAGGTGAAAAGTGTGAAGTGACCTGGTTCCTTTTCGTATCTCTACCATCGTCTCGTCGTAATTGCAACTCATAAATCCATTTAGGCAGCGCTAATGTCTTGTTTATAGTGATTACTCGGGATTCCTAAAATTTCCCGTCCACCCTCTCTCTCACTCTCTCCCTCTCCCGCTGTTTTACTCTCTGCTCCTCTCTCCCCCTCGCTGTTATTTCACCCCTCCGTTATTTTTAACCCCGTTAACAGTTGAAGCTCTTTTCACTTATATATACTTTTATATGGTCTTTGCTTTTTCTCCGTTGTCTAAATTCGCGACCGTAATAAACATCGGCCTCAGAGCTGCCGATTTGTGTAGATTTAATGCCATTCTTAAATTCACCGATGATTCCACCGGCTGAGAAAAGATTACATGGTTCAATTCAGTGTATGCGACTGTAATGCAAGAAAATACTCTGATCTGTAATATTTTCTCAATCGGTGGGAACGCCGTTAATTCATTAAAATATCCGCAAGTTTTCAAAGTTATCGACGACTCTAGCGGTTGAGAAAAGATAAAAGACGCTAGTATTATCCTGCATTACAGATCATACACTGATCTAACCTCTGTAATCTTTTCTCAACCGGTGGAATCTTCGGTGATTTTCAAAATGCCATTAAATCTACGCAAATTGGCAGCTCTGATCGGCCTACATCCATAAATTGTAAAAAGTGCATATACTTAATCTGTGTGGGAAAAAATAATTGATGTTTATCATACGTGGGTTGACTTTGTCATCAACCCACCAATAAAAACCCGCGGTATAGGTGATATACGAACCTTGGTTTGATCAAACCTCTTGTATGACTCCACCGCAAGTCAATCCGATGGGGAGCTAACGTACTGGTTTAAGGGTGAGAACAAAAAAGTATCGGTCCCTGCAACCACTACAAAATAAAGGGAAGTATAACGCCACTCTTCGTATACCATGAGCTTTGCATTCTAACCACGGAAAAACTATCGTCTAACCAGAAAGTGTAATACCGGGCCTTACAAGAATAAAATAGGGGGCCGTAAAATGCCAGTCCTTAACATACCTCATGTCTGAGCTCAAACCACGGCCAAACCACCAGTTTCCTAGGAATCATAATACCGGGCCTATACTGTAAGTAAACTCCTCTGAACATCTGCTCAACTACACCAATTAACACATTAGAAAGGTCGAAACATCTGATCATCGCCGATGACCGAAGCATTCGATTCTTTCAGTGAGTTTAAATGGAGAAAGTACATAGTTGTCAAATTTCACGCCTCGCTACTGTGCTATGGGTCGAAACGAACCTTTCACATGAAATAATTTAAATCTCCCTCACTTTTTCCAAGCCGTAAAAACCCCTTCCCACTTTCCTTGCGTTAAAAATAAGTGTCGCAATAGTGGCTTTAATCAATGTGGCCTCATAAAGTAACTAACTAAAAATATGTCATTCCCAGCCACACTACGGGAATCAACTTTCAACAAAGGGAAATCAACTTAAAGAGACTAAAATATCTTGGTTGAATTTCAAATACGAACAAGCAAAAAATAAATAAATAAATAAGTCATTACTTTTAACCCCCCCCCCCCATATTATAGAAATTTAGGCTCAGTCGTTACAAACACTTTCTCAACTTTTTTATGCACGGAATTTATCAATTAACGAACTTGTATGATCCACTCAAAAGCGCAGCATGAATAAGGGAGGTTTACTTGTGTAAGAAAGTCTCTTAGCTCCTTAATTTCCGGTTTTTAGTTCATTACCGTGTCCTCTTAATGACTTCCAACCACGAAACCATTCACCTTGACAATTAGCCATTCTCTTGTTTAATTACTCGCACTAACGCTATACCTTTGGAGTGCTCTTATCACCGGAAGAATAAAATTTTTATCTCAACGGGAAAAAGAAGAGGAAAGAAAATAATCAGAAATGATCTCCCTGAAGATCGTTAGATGTCTCCCTTAATTCGGAGTCAACACGGGTTTATTGTTGCGAGATTTTGCTACAACTTTTTAGAGCAACAATTCTAACGCAAAGGGGAGTAACAATAATGTTTTCCGAACTTAAAGTTACAATTTATTACTCCTGACTTTGAGAGCAAAAAACAATAATTCGTGCAAACACAGCATGCACAATGTAAAATACAAACATTTACTGAGCATTTTTTTCTTATTCACAATCTAAGAAGGGCAATAGAAAACTTTTGTAAGAAAACCATACACGTTTTTATAGTATTTAAGTACTATGTTTTCAAAAGAAAGCTGAAGCATGTAAATGTCGAAATCAAATAGCAATTCTAGGCAATTATCAATTGGCTTGCAATTTGCCTAGGCAAAGAGCAATGCGTTTATTTATAATTGGTAAAAAAATAAGATCAAGTGTATTGTTGACTTACAGAATAATTGTATCGAAATTGGCTTTAGCTTGGAGACTAAAAAGCTGACGAAAATGGTGATTTAATAGCATTAGGATTATTCTAATTATGTAGTTCGTTCTTTACCTAAAGTGTTTTGGATGATGTGTGTTTTTGATGTTTGCATTTATTTGCTTTAAAAGTTCATAAAAACAGAACCAGTTGAAAACAACTTAATCTATGGATATCACCATTTCTGTCAGCTTATTAGCTTTTAAAAGAGCTAAAGTAGATCTCGATAAAGTTTTTTTTTTGTAGGTTATTACTACACTTAATCTGAATTTTTTTCTGATCATAAATCAACAGCATGCTTTTTACCTAGGCAAAGCGCAAACCGATTGCTAATTCCTTAGGATTGCTTTTTGCCTGTGACAGGCAAATAACAATCAAAATTTGCTAACTTGTATATTTTGAAGTACACACAAACGCTTTTTTTAACGAACGTGTACGTATATCACAAATGCGTATCCAACCCTTGAGTTAGATACAATTTAAACGATAGTATACGGTCGCTAACTCAAACTCACTTCTTCAGAGCTAAGTATGCAACTTGCAATGCACACGTTTTTGCAGCATGCGTATAATCGGTTGCATACCGAGCACTCGACTTCTGGAGTCAGTTTCAATTTTAACGGCAGGTACTGTCGCAAATTGATATTCTCTCCCGATACTTGGCACTGAAAAGAGGAAATGGCACATTCATCGACGAAGCCCGCGACTCGTAAGTAACGACTTTCTCTGTGCTTTTGTTTCGCAGTTTCGCCGTTTCGTTGTGTTCAGTCTTCCCAGCTTTGATCATTTTAAAGGTTCAGGAATCGAAGTTTGCTTTGATCTCAACAGCTAACGAGCTTTAAAAGTGGATTTGCCGGGATTAGTAAGGATCAGAAGTATCAGAACTGTTTCATTTTTCCCCCGTCCTCAATTCTTTCTTTAAGCTGTGTCTGTCAAACACGTGTACGGCTTGAAAGGCTCGGTGTGTGGCGTAACAATATGAAAAATAAAGCTTTCTCTGTCTTTATCCGTACAAATGCATGTGTTAGAAAAGGATGGAGATACAGGGATAGTCCTTTTATTCTATTCTATACTAACACATTGTATCTTATGGACTAAGAGGGAAAGAGAGAAACTCCTGAGTGCACTACCGGCTCAGCTTTTCTTTCTCTCTCTCTCTTTTGTCCATATGGATGCATGTGTTAGAAGAGGATGGAGGGAAGGATAAGGACTAAAGTCACGTTATAGCTTCTCATTCTTTCGTTTTCTAACGCAAAAATAAAAATAAATATATTCTAGAAATGTTACAAATGAGCAAATCAACGCGTTCATAAATGATGCGCTTTTTTTTTCTCCATTCATTGAGAGGAAAATAAATAAAGTTGTCCTTTTCTATCTCCATCATGATGACATGACGAATTAATTCCCGTACCTTCTCATAGTGAACGACTTTTTTCATCTAATCACAACTTTCTAATGATAAGGTATTTTACCCGAGTTTGTTTCCCTGGAGGAGAAGGGAGACCCCGATTTTAAAATATGAATGTCCTACGCTCAATCTGATATTTTTTTTTAATTTATGTCTGTTCATTCAATGTTATTATTCATACTGTAATGGGTAGGGGTCTTTTATAGCTCGTGGCTGAAGAGACGTAGACAAGAGATACGAAACGAAAACAGTATATTATTCCAAACTAAATCTAAAAATCACAAACTAGTCAACTCCAACGGCTGACAGCGATGTCCCTAAGACGCCCTGACAGTAACCTAACCTCAAAAATCGTACACTTTGAGCTCTGAGCTCCAAACCGCTATTGAGAGATCACAAAGATCCAAATCTCAATGCAACTAGATGAGAGATCACCAAGATCCAAATCTCACCGGACGTCTCTCTGAGGAGTGCGACCCAGAAGCTACTGTCAGTGCATCTTATATAGTCCTCAGAATCCAGAGGAGGATCCATACGTCAGAGTAATCACTGATAACAAGACGCATAGAATCTGTAGATGTTCTGAGATAAAGCATCAATAAACTCCGAAATCTTGCCGTCAATGCTTAAAACTAACGCATTTAGCCCACCATAGATGCCGGAGAAACCGCAGATTCATATTGACACAGCGCGCGATGCTTACGCGATCCGCGATCGTATAAACATAACGCTTGACCGACAGTGTTGCCAGATGTATACTCCTAATATATTGCTATAGTGGGTATGGCATACGCCATCCCATTACTGTACCCAGGAAGAAATCTCACAATAGGTATCAAAAATTAGTTTTGAAAGTATGAGTAGAAGTTTTGAGACTATTGTACTGTGGAGTTGTATGTATGCAAAAATTATTCATATTAAGAACGTGACCATGCCCGAAAAATTGGTTCCCCCTGCCTTCTCTATTTTATGTTTTTGGAACTTTTCTGGAGTATAAACTACTAGGAAGTAAGAATATATCAAATAGACGTTTTTGTTTTTTTTGTTTTTTTTTTTTTTTACACTCTAAATGGGTCTATATACTCCAAAATTTCGTGTTAAAAATACAATTTAATGTTCGTTTTTATCATATATGTTGAGTGACTAGTGGACAGTGGTGACGCGTGCAATCGAATTTCGTTCATTCGAACTCATGTAATTTATCAGTTCGATGGAGTGCACTGTGTACATGGGCGGATACAGGGAATTGTCTTTCTCTCTCTCCCTCCATTTGCACTTATGTGTTAGAAAAGGACAGCAGAGGGGGCCATCACGTGACTTTGGCCCCCCTCTTCTGTCCTTTTCTAATGCACGTTTTCAAATGGGAGGAGAGAGAGAAAGACAAATTTTTGTAACCGCCCATGACTGTGTACCCTCAATAATTCGATATTTTCATGTCTTTAAATTGACTAAATACAATGTTATCAGCTAGCACGCGCCTTCACTGCGTTGATTACAAACATCGGGAAAGAACTGTAGAGAAATTATGTGCACGGGGGCGTGTTCCCTTCCCCCTTAGAACCTCAAATATCGCGATATATCAACAGAAAATAACCTGCAGAAATCGCGTCCTGCGGTACTGAAAATGTCAAAAACAATCGTAAGGGAAGACTGAAGAATCACCCCACCCTCCCCAAAAAAAGGTGATCACTTTCAAGACTCCTCGATGCTGGCCCCCTAAAATCCACCTATGGCCGTGCCTCCCTCCCTCCCCCCGTTGCGCCAAGAAAATATTTTTGGATCCACCACTGGACACAGTTAATGATGTCAACGATTGTGACTAGAATAAAAGGGAGTGCGAAGAGAATTAAGGAACAATCTGACGAGTTTAACTTTGAAAATGATAATAAAAACCGGACAGTGAAGCACCCGACTCCCAACGGCAGATGAAATAACCCGTGAATCCCGTCACGTAAGCTTCGTCTTCGTGCACTTTTCGGTGGCGCGATGTATGGTAGCTCACCAGTCACCGGGAAGGCTTAGTCGGAACGTTGATGATGCCCGCGGGGGAGTTGGAAACGCGGATGGATTAAAACTGACCACACATGACATGACCTTAACTAAATCCCTGTTCCCTCACCCAGAAATCCAGCCATCTCTCCATAGCCGCTCCCTCGATCTGTATGCGACTCCAAAGACGTTGCGATTTATAACTTTATAATAAGGAGTTAAAGTCACGGTATGGAAGCGATCAGTCGCGTCGCGCTAAAACTGGCAATGTTGCGAAATCGTGCATTCGAACTCATGGTAATAATGTCGAACTGTCGGTTCTTCGATAACCATTTTACTGCTAGGGTACAAACGATCTGCCACGGTTGTTTTACTGTCCAGGTTGCCGGAAGAAATCTAAAAAGTATAACTCGCTTAAATTTATTGGGTAGTCAAATATCTGTCCCCAGAGTTTATTTTGCCTATCCCGGCAATTGAAGGCGCTTGTTGAAACACTATTTTGAAATGGATCTGTTTGCTTTTGCTGCAGCATTGTGGAAGGCCGATTCATGTGTATAATCACATAAATATCACATTGAGAATATAAACAAGTCTCAGAATATATTCGGAAACCCAAACAAAGGATATTACGGAAGCCTAAGATGGCGGTCGAATGGGTGAATCAACCCTGCATGCCTGCAATACTAGCAGCAAAGATGGCCGACGACGGTATTCGAAGTACGTACTTGTCCGGCGTTCCCTTTTCAAAAGTCAAGTAAATCCTCACAAAATGTGTTAAAATCAGTACTCACCACATCAATAATCATAATAAATGAGGAGAAAGTAAAATTTATTACCGGAGGAAAAAAAAACGAAAAACAGAAGGACAAAAAATGTAGGTGCAATGAGGAAATGAAACGTTTGTTTACATTCTCTAACCAACAATATAAATTGGCGCTGTGGGCCATCTTTTGGTGCTCGAGGTGAGAAATCGCTGGGTTGATTCGCCCATTTGACCGACATATGTATTTTCCCTCAATACGCGTTTCATGGCTTTGTGATTCTGAGATTTCTTTAGATGACGGATTTTGAGACTTCTTTAGATGACGTATTTGTGAATTTTACGCAATTTTACCTAAGAATTGACCCTCCATAACGCTGTAGCAGCATTATGAAACAGACCTATTGTCTTGATGTTTGGTCTTGAAATCGCGAGCGTGCTGTTTGAATTTACGGATTTAAAATTGTCTTTTACGATTTTTTAGAGTGCTTTCTATGGCTTTTCATGTGTAATCCTGTGTTGATTGTTGATCTTGGTTCAAAATCAATAGGAATGTATTTTTTATTCAAATGGATGCAGTAAAATTGTTTGGAAACCCATCACTCCACCGAGAAAAATTTTCGAGTGTTATAACAGAAACTCTGTCGAAGACGACCGGAATTTCGATAAATATAACTGGAAACCCACGGTTGAACTTGAAGGAAACCACTCTGAACTAACAGTGTACCCCAATCAAATCACAGGAGTTTCCGTTACGGCCCCACGAATGCGCCAGTCATAATTATCAGAATTTCAGTCTTGAAAATATATTTTGTAGAATGATTGTTACGGTAACCGGAACTTTTTCTCAGTTTCCGTGAACTAGAAATGACCGTCTTTAGTTCCGACAACAGTGCACTCCTAAGTAACCGCAGAGGAGAAAAAAAGGAAAAAAAAGAAAGCAAAAATAAAAAGAAAAGAACATAGAGCGAGAAGTAATGAAAAGGGACGTAAAAGACAGTAGAGAGAGAGAGAGAGAGAGAAAGAGAGAGAGAGAGAGAGAGAGAGAGAGAGAGAGAGAGAGAGAGAGAGAGGAGAAAGAGCCCGGAAGAAATGGAAAGTGTAAGACACGGATAAATAAATCAAATTTATTTAGAGGTGGCGCGAACCATGACGAGGAATCAAGACGCGGAAAGGAACGGCGGTGGAGGGCGGACCACCGTAAAAAGGAGGAGAGGGGTGAGATTTCGGGGAGAAGGAAAGGAGGAGGGTGTGATGGGGGAGGGAAGGGCGAGAGAGGGAGGGGGGGGGGTTAGTTGGGAGTTTGTAAAGAATTGAGACTCTCATTTTTCTGTGTCAAAAACTTTATTATTAAATTGTGCCTGAGAACATTTGTTTTCTCCGCTCGTGTCACAGTCGAGTCGTAGACGTTTGTTTTTAAAACTTAATTTTTTTCTATCCCTTTCATCCCTCCCCCCCGCCCCCCCCCCCCCCGAAGTCTCTCTGACATTTCACCCTCTTTGAAAACCGTCCCGCGTGCCAGCAAATAACTAGACCTTGTTAATTAGCCTCGCGTCCATTTGATTCAATTCCATCGCCATGTCTTTGAATTAAAGTCGTATTTATTATAAAAAAAAGGGGGGAGCGGATGCGTTCTTCAGAAAATTGTTTTTTCATTGCGAATAAAGGTAAGTCGAGGAGGAGTGACGTCCTTTCAACTCGACAAAGTGAATTAAAAATACTTTAACCAATCATGACGTTCAATTCTCTCACTCTATCTCTGTCTCTTTCTCTCTCTCTCTCTCTCTCTCTCTCTCTCTCTCTCTCTCTCTCTCTCTCTCTCTCTCTCTCTCTCTCTCTCTCTCTCTTTCTATCCCTCTCTCTCTCTCTCTCTCTCCCACTCTCTCTCTCTCTCGCTCTCGCTCTCGCTCTCGTCTTGCATGGAGATGTTGAAATGAAAAATGAATTAAACGAGATCGGAGAATTCAAACCGTGATGAGACATCTAGAGAGAAACTCCTCTAAACCTCTGAATCTTCGAGACTGCACGTTCGTATGGTATGGGACAGTAGTTTCGATTGCCGGCGCAACCCATTCGAGCTTTGAAGTAAGCGATCTGTGTTATTAAATCGTAAACATCGCTGAATCGTTGAATCGTATTATTCGTAGATCGTTAAAAATGCGTCTAATTTATTTCGTTGATCACTCATATGCATTGTTGATTTTGAGGATGAAAGAAAAGTAAGGCGATTCCAGTGGAAAATGAGGGGTGGTAATCGATTACTCGATTACCAAGTAATCGTAATCGTCGTTTTTACGGAGGGTGGTTTTTTGGTAATCAGGGCTGATTTTTTACAAGCCTGAACCCACCAGATTAGTTGCAGAAGAATTAGATATAATCAAAAAGACACCATAAAGTTTAATATTTACCTGCGAAAAATTCATTTAATTAAAATCCAAAGGTTTGACGATTACCGATTTCTTACTCGCAGTAATCGTGTAATCGATTACACTCCTATTTGCCTAAGTATGAAACGTACCAGTGGGTACCAGATCTAGATCTAGAGCCAGAAAGAAAGGACTCTCCTAATTTGTGGCGTCAAATATATGTAACATATTGGATATTATGACATATCGAACACGGTTTAGTTGGGAGATCTCACGCATTTAGCAAGCGAGCTTCTGTTCCTTTCAACTTGACCTCTGCTTTTGGTCGTAACTCTCAGCAATCACTATTTAATTTATATCATCAGCTAGTATTATTTCAAATTCCAATTTTCATTAAAGTCGTTTTCACCAATAGTTCAATTGATTTCCAAATAAAGTCCCTCATGCTCAGACGAGTCATCGATTTTTTCATTAAGATTAGCTACTTACTATCATTGAAAATAGCTTTTTTCATTAAAGTGGTTTTCAATAATGAACCCATTGCTTTCTACGGAAAGACCCTCATTCTCATACGAATCACCATATTCATTTAGATCAACTATTATCTTTAGAAATAGTTGTTTCTATTAAAGTCGTTTTCACCAATGGACTGTGCTTTCCAAGTAAAGCCCCTCATTCTTATATATAGTACTAATCCCTTTTATATTCGATATTTTTCTTAGATCAGTGAGTATCATAATGAATGTCTTTTTTTTTTGTTTAAGTCGTTTTCAACAAAGCTATACCTATTGCTTTTGAAATAAAGTCCCTCTTTCTGATACGAGTCGCTGTATTAATTTAGAACCGCTAGTATCATTAAAAATAGAGTGTTTTTACTAAGGTCATTTTCACCAATAAACCAATAGCTTTCCAACTAAAGTCCCTCAATTTTTAATTAGCCGCTGTTAATTTTGGAAGAAAGAAAAGTAAGACTAATTTAGTGGAACTACCGGCCGGTGGGCACTAGATCTAGAGCAACAGTGGTCACTAGCCAGCCAAAAGGGCATCCTAATTTATGGGTCGTCAGATATGCGACAGGTTGAGTACTATGATACATTACGGCGGATCCAGGAATCTGGCAACAATGTCTTCTTGCCGTATTACAACATGAAAATTAATCGATTATTCACGGGGCTAGAGCTTCTTCAAGAATCGATTGTTTATTATACATTTGAATGGGAAGAACGTGCAGTTGCTAGATTGCTGGATTTGCCTACATTAATATAGAACATCAAGCGTGATAGAATCTTCCATAAACGTTTTCAAAGTTAGTCTTCAAGCTCATCAAAATTGATGTTTGCAAAATTCGAATCTTTTTCCATCCTAGAGCTGCCACCTCAGTTTGCCGCTGATTCAGAAACCCTGTCTTTGATGCATTCGAGACTTAATTAATTATTCAATTAATTATTTTATTATTTTACTTAATTAATTATTTCATTTCTTTGTTACAGGTCAGTTTCCGATTCTTTGTGCATCAACATTCCTATCCAGCCAAAGGCAAAAATATGGTGGTGTTTTTCATTATTTAAAAAATGAACCTATCAAATGGTAAGTAAGTTGAAGTCTAGCTTTTAAATAATTTATCCATTTGAAGCCACCGAAGATCCACTTATTGGGTTTGCATGTAACACAATGGCATTCGATATTTATCACGGGTTTAAAAACACAACATACGACGTTGCCATATTTCACGCCAAACCGCTGTTTACAAGTGATCCTTGAGGAGATGCTTGGTTGCCGACAGCATTATACAGGGTGACCATTAGAGATGCCCTCATTCAGAAGTTGGGATGGTTGCCACTCGAGACATTGAAGGGGCTTTTTACCGTTTCAGGGACAATTTGTACGAAAATCTACTATGAAGTTGACCTGAAAGTAAAAATACATGCAGATGAGGTGGTAATGAAGAATCTACACATTGAGGCTTGTTTCGAAATCGTTCTGTAAATAGAAGCTCCTTCAATATCTCAAAAGGCAACCATCCCAACTTCTGAGCAAAGACAATATATAATAGAGATCATCACGCACTAGCCATGCGCGCGGTGGCTGACTTATTTTTCGGGACTCAACAGGAATTGACATTCAGAGAGCATGAAGGAGCACAATCAGACATGGACCATACGTTGATTGATGCAATTTCGGTGCTTCGGTTTTCACTGGGCAAAGATATCGACGACGTTTCTTATCAGTCAACGTATGGCCCATGTTTGCGGTGTTCTGTTGAGACCCCGAAAAAAAAAGTTGCCACCGCTCGCAAACATGGGCAAGATAGATAGTGCGTGGTTTCTATTATACCTATATTGTCTCTGCTTCTGAGAGGGATTTTTTTTTTTTTTTTTCGTGGCAATCCTGTATATTCACTGCACTAAGTACGTTCGATAAACCGCCTAGAGTGAGTTGAGATTGACTCAGTCGAAACCAGTGGCGGCTCGTGCAATTTGGCAACAATGTTTTCCCTCCATTTGAATACATGTAAAACAATCGATTGCAGGTGAAGCGCTGCTTCACCATCGAATCGATTTTTTTGCATTGAATCAAATGGAGGGAAACCATTGCTGCCAAAATGCACGAGCCGCCACTGGTCGAAACGGTAAACAAGCATTCAAGAGGATGGCTGTAATGAGGTTAGGAGTAATCTTTTCCGGATGGTGGGCAGCAAAGGGTAAGAGGAAAAAAGGTAAAAAAAAAAAAATGGCGGGAAAGATAGATTTATGGTCTTTCTACGCAGCTTTCGATTGAGCTCTGCCGAAGCGGCAATGGATTCTCCGTGGAAATCGGTATCCAGAAATTAGGCAAATTGGTTTCACACTTAGACCTGTCCTCTCTCCCAACGAATTTATCCTCAGGAACGGTTAGTCCTTTACGTCGCACACAATAATAAATCACTTCATTCTTTTGGAAAATCAGGACTACATCAGTGGCGGTTCGTGAAATGCGTTTTATCGATGTCCGCTCCATTTTCAACTATAGAAAAGTATCGATTTTTTGGGGGTTCAATTGAACCACCTGACGATGTGCGAAACGGATTAGACATCGATACATCGCATTTCACGAGCCGCCATTGAACTACATTCAATTTACCTCAATGACAATGGCGTCGCGTGCCATCTGGCAACAATGCAATTGCTCCATTTAAACTCATTAAATATATCGAATTTTCCTTGTGCACTGTGAACCTCCTGAATTCGATCTTTTGCATGAGTTTAAATTGATAGAATGAATTGTTGCCAAATTTACGCCACTGCTCAATGATGACTTACTCTTGCACTGGGTCAGTAGGTTAGCTCTACATTGACGCGTGACGTCGATGTCACGATGTCGTGATGTCGTGATGTCGTAATTGTAAAATAATTCATAGAGAGATAATCAAATCAAGTAAAATTGACGAGCCGAGAAGAAACAATAATTTGTAAGTTCCACTTCCGTCCATCTTCATGACAAACCTTCGCCTAATTATATCTCACGCTATATTCAGTATTTTCATCTTTTGTCGGCCATTTTAGATTCTGTTCTTTTTTGTTCTTTTGTTTTTTTTTGTTTTGTTTGTTTTTTTTTATTTTCGCGCCTCTAAAGCTGAGATGACGCGGGAAGCGAGTCGAGCAAACCTGTTAAATTTAAGTACCTTGATAGGAAGCATCTAAGAGTTCAATTTACCCTTCCAAATTTTTCAGTGCATACTTATACCTCGTTGTTTTCTGTTTTTTTTCCATTTTTCGTTTGTTTTTCCCACTGTGCGCCTGCCACTCTTCCCCTCTTTGGGGTTTCGTAATGGTTTTCATGAACGTTTAAACTCGATGATTTCTCGATTGTGGTCATACCGGCGGGGCTGAGTCGAAAACCTTTAATGAAGGTCCGAAAATGAACGCTCCGAGTGATTGCATCTTACTCAGGGGCGAGGGCGAGGGGAGATAGAGGAAACTCGGGAATGTCTTTGAGGGTCACTAAGGTCATGGCGCGGCCGGGCTGTCCTGTCGGGCGTCCTAATTCCGAACGGCGGCCGGTTAAATTGTCGATTTCCGACGGAAGAGGGGACCGAACAAGATGTTATCACAAAACCTGGCCTCTTTTGATCCTTTGCTCTTTTAATCAAGCATTTATAACACAATAAAAAATGACGGCACGCTTTTCCGCTCCGTAACAGATAATCGCACAAGAAGTTGTAACCCGCAAAGCGTTGTGTTTTTGATGTTTTTGGACATTGTTTTTTTTCTCATTAAAATGATAAGGCAATAAGGTGAACTGGGGTAACTTTACTTCAGGGTAGAGTACCTATATAAGAGAGAGCGTACATCGGTCTGCGATCATGGAGCTCTTAGGGCCAAATTTCAAGATGGCGGCGGTCGTGATGTTTGAGGTTATATAGGGTACATTGTTGATGAGAACGGAGAGTATGATGATCGTTTCCCGCTAGAAAATGTAAAGATAACCTCAACGGTTACACACGATCTACCTGGTCGGCCATGTTGAAATTGTACCATAAGAGCTCCTTGAACGCCTAAAAGGTTGCAGCCAATCAGCGTAGGATTCACGGACCGCCATACTCTCTCTTACAGGGTGTTGAGAAACTGTTCGCAAATATTTCAGGAGCGGATTTTACAGGTCAAAATAATACTTTTTTTTCCTATCAACATGTGTCCGGAAATGCCCCCCTTTTGAGCTACAGCCCAACAAAGTTTTAAAAAATTGACGGTTTTTTGGGAATAGCGACCACTATTATGAACCAAATGTCCTGAAAATTGGTGTCTCAAGGTAATTTTATGTGTATAATCCATTTATGACCCCGAGAAATTCAGAAATTTAGTCTGACTGTACTTTTCACGCAATTCTGTACCTTTAACGGCAGGAATTTTATGTTACGGATTAAAAATTTGAAGAATAATTACCGAAATAAGATGCGAAAACCCTCAGAAAGATTTTTGGTCCTCGATCTTTGTTTCCTTCGATACGATGCGTTTTAAGCGAGATAGTCGCTGCACAGTGTGGAAAAGTCAGGCGTTTATTGAAATCTAAGATGGCGGCAAAATATCGAGGAATCTAAATGTATGCATCGTGATCATCCAAGGATTGCCAACTTTGACAACATCACTGGAGGTAGAGGTTATGTGTTTGTTTACGTTATGATTAGTTGTGATGGATATTGTGAGGGTGGCTATACTTGGATGTTCGTGGTGCATGCATACAGGTTGCTCGATATTTTACCGCCATCTTGGATCTCATTAAAACGTCTCTTGTGAGTTTACTATCGCATTTTATGACTTTCTGATGCCACCAATAGACTTTTCACGCGATTTCACATGGGATTGAACACTCCATAGCGATGTAGCAAACGTTTGCAACAGACCCATTTCAAGGGTTTGAAGCTTGGTGTTTTTGTTAGAGAGTACTTTCATTTGCTTCCTTCAGAACTCCAAAACTTGAACCTTTGCTGCTGCCCCATTTTTCGTGCAAAATGAAACAACGAGTTTTCAGAAAATTGAGCTTTGTTGGCTCACTTATTACGAAAGAAACCTTAATGGCAGTTATTGTAACTCAGTGTTAGAATTTATGGCTGAAATTATCCGAATCATTTATTGAGTTAAATGGGAAATTGTGATAATTTCTGCCATAAGTTGAAACACTGTTGAAATTTTTAATCGAATTACGCATTTTTATAGAAATTTCGACTATATGACAAAGGAGGAATCTTTTTAAGAAAGAAAAAAATATCGAGTTGTCGTAGGGAGAACAGCGAGAGACAGTAGCGCAACGAGAGTTTCTTCATCTCTCTCTTTTCTCCATTAAAACGCGTATGTTAGACAAGGATGGACAAGGGATAAAACCCCTCCTTCTGTCATTTTCCTACTTATACATTCAAATGGGAAATGAGAGAGATGGAAGATATCCTGGTTGCGCCAGTGGCGAGAGAAAAAACCAAAAGAAAGAAAAAGGTCTAGTAAATGGACGCTTGTCCAATCCGTGAGAGTAGAAGAAAAAAATTGGAAAAGGGGGGAAGATGATTATAAAAGAGAGAAAATTGAAGCTTACCCAAGACATGGGGTAGAAAATACGAGCGCTTTGCCAGCATAACGTGCCAAGTAACCTCGAGAGAACAAGCGATTAAAAGACCCCGAAAAGTCGGGATACTTTAGAGAGGAGGGGGTGGTTTTTGAGGAGAGGTGACGGGCGGGAATTGGATGATGAGGGGAAGGGGGAGTGGGGGGAGGGAGATGCCCCTTGAATAGACGACGTAATGTAAAACAAACAGTCTCCGACCGACGACGGCGACATTAGCGCGCGTAAGAAGCAGAGAGCAACTACAACTTTTGCCCCCTCCAAATATAACGAACGAATTTACTCATATTTAATCGCCACGGTTCTGCGAAAACATCCAAGAGGACGTGAATGGGGGTAGAAAAGGAGTAAGGGGGGGGGAGGAGGAAGAAAAATATAAAAACCCAAAACAATGTCAGCTTGTCGGAGGCGGAAACCCGATGAGAAATACCAGCTCTGCCCGTTATTTGTGAGGGAATTTTAAAATAAAGAATATTGAAAATGGTGGAAACAAGGGGAGGAGAGAATAGCGAGAAATTCGTTAAAGTGCTGCAACTTGAAGCGCAAATTATTTGCCAAGTGTAACTACTAACAGAACAAAAGGATTTTGCCCAAGCTTTAAAATTAGACTCTGATTTCCTATTGCAGAATGAATGAAAGGATGAGAGAGAGAGAGAGAGAAAGAAAGAGAGAGAGAGAGAGAGAGAGAGAGAGAGAGAGAGAGAGAGAGAGAGAGAGAGAGAGAGAGAGTGAGAGAGAGAGAAGAGAGAGAGAGAGAAAGAGAAAGAGAAAAAGAAAGAGAAAGAGAGAGATGATGATGATGATACGTTTTGTTTTATTAAAGAAAGAAAATAAATAGTACATAAGGTAACTAAAGTGACGAGGGAGAAAAATAAATAAATAAAATAAATAATTAGAGAGAGAGAGGGAGAGAAAGAGAGAGAGAGAGCGAGAGAGAAACTGTGTCCGTTTTCGGATATTGATCCGATTTTCCCCTTTAAACTTCATGTCAAAGTCGGTAAGTATTTTGTTGGACAATTTGGCTACAATAGCAGTGATAGGCCTCTAAGTTTTCATGTGAAAACTTATCTCGAACTTTTCAACACACAATCACTCTCGTAACGCACCTTCCTCGCTCATTCAAGGCCTAAAATTAGCGCTGTAAACTCTTACACTTTATAAATAGCTTTCTGTTGAAAATGCCCAAGTCTATGTTAATATGAGCTCTGTAATGCACACTTTTTAATGCATTTTATGGGTCTTGTTATTATCGACTCACGCTGTTCCAGCTGAAAGCGATGGATTACTTGTCCTGAATGTTTGGATTCGTTAAGCCGCATTGCTCTCTATTTTTAGAGAAGGGAAAAGAAAAGTCTCATTTCCTTCACCGTTGATTTCAAACACTCCGAATATATTTGTGTCTTCAGGTCGCAGGAACATATGTTTTTCGATACGTTCTATTCCGATAGAAACCCTTCCATCCCTGCAGATATTCGCCGAAAGCTCAAAGGTCATCCGTGAATTTTCGCAAGGATGGAAGGGTTTTTACCGAAATGGCCCTAACCATAAGAATAACACGTACTCGATCATTGACTCAACGGCATTACGATACGATCGACGATCGCTCATAAGCAGCTTATTGCTGGTATATATCTTTGAAAATTTCTCTGTCTCAAATCTTGTGGTGCCCCAAACCATAGAATAAGAAGATGAACAGAAGCGAAACTGCGACCCGGTTTGGGTCACGCTACTTGCTGTCATGGCCGACCTGGTTAGTCCGCGGTGGTTCACAGCATGTAAACAAGCACGAAGTATATATGTTTTCTCAGGCTCTGGGCGCTCTGGTATCGGTTTCGCGAGCGCGGATTTTTTGAAATGGTTCCCAGCATACTAACCAGCTAAGCAAAACTAAGCCTTATCCGAGTGACCCATTGTCCCTTATGCGAGTTTCGCTTCTGTTCACCTTCTTATTCTATGCCCGAACTAGCTATACCTGTTGAGGAGCTTTCGAGGACGTGCTATTTGGGCGCCATGGAGGCAGCTATGATGACGATATTCCAGTATTTAAGTGCATGCACCGTTATTTTTTCAACTTTACTCAAACTGTCTCAACAATATTTCGCAGTAGATCCATCGTTTTGATAACTCTTCTAATTGAAATTGTTACCGGTGAAATTTTAGGACAGAGGAATATCAGGAGACTGTGACGAGAAGAAGCTGGTCAGAAAGTGAAACGGACTTATACTGCAAAAGCTATTAGCTCCCTTTAAAAGTTTTGAACTACGATGCATTTACTTGAGGAGGGAATAAAAAAAAAAAAAAAAAAAAAAAAAAGTGTTCGACAAAGTTTCATAATTTTTAACCCATAAAATAAATTCACTTATCTCGACAGTGTATCTTTCTCTTCTCTTTTTGATTTTCTTTTCCCCTCTTCTCCGAAATAAACGACGAGATTTTCTTAGAACGTATACCCAGATACCTATACTTACTTATCTTTTTTTTAGAATTTTATTCGCTAAGCCTATTGTTATTTGTCGCGCAATCTTCTTATACATACTTCCTATCTTCTTCTTATTATTATTATCATTCTTCTTCTTCCTCTTTCTCTTCTTCTGCTTCTCTCCTTTTTCTTCTGCTTCCTCCTTCCCTCCCTAGATCCCTTGATCGGCATTCTCGGTCTTTATTTTCTTTCACTCGCTCTTATTACTTTATCTCCCTCCGGGGTATATCTCACGCTTTTGAAGTTCTGTTTTTCCGAAGGAACTCTCTCCGAGAACAAAGTAGTTGGGCTCTGAAGTTGACTGTACTTACACTTCCATGCTGCCCTCTGCATTTGCTTTATCCGGAAGGATCGCAGAGCGGGAATAATATTATTATTCCCCGTTTTCGTCCTCTCTCTCTCTCTCTCTCTCTCTCTCTCTCCCTCTCTTCTCTCTCTCTCTCTCCCTCCTCTCTCTCTCTCTTCTCTCTCTTTTCCTCAACCCCTGCTTTCAATATTCCGAGACAGAATAAGGGAAAAAGATAACAATTCCCCATGACCTCCCAGAATTATTCTCATTCTCGCCTTGGCTTGCGTCGCCTCTTCCTATAGTCCTTCCTCCCGACAAAAAGTCCAAAAGAGTTTGAAATAACATGCGCCGGTTCTTTATTAAAACAAACAAGGGTTTCTCTCCTTCTTCTTCTTTTCTCTCCCTTTGGAACTTAATCTTCTTGAACCTGTAGTTTTTTTTTTTTTTTCACCAAGGCTATAGCTGTTGAAAAGATAGGAAAAAAATCAACACCTCCGCTCTAAATGAATTCTTATAGTATCGAGAGTCTATTTTTTTCCTGATTTCTGATTTTATGTTTTATGAATTAGGAAGGGTCTGCTGTAAACTTTTTTTTTTACAGCTGTTGACAGTAGAAAGGGTTTATATATGTATATAAACAAAAACAAAAACAAAAACAAATAAACAAACAAACAAACAACTTAACACATTCATCTAGCCATGTATTAATGTAGCTGAATTACTTAAAGACGGTTTTAGTGCGAAGTCAACGGTTAGCCAACAACCACAACAATGCACTCATCGGTCGCAATCGGTTTTGATAAAACTCGCGTAGCGTTCCAAACTATCTCACTCACTCTCCCGTGACCCCTATGTGTATATCTATCTCTTTCTAGTATCGAAATTCGTATACAGGGCTTTGTTTAACGACATATTATTATCATAATCGCATTAAAATGCCTTGAGAAATTCATTTCTGCCATAAAATTTCACAAAATAAGTCTCTATATACGATTTTTGAAATTAGAGTGAGATGGCAGTATACATGGGGGTCACGTGAGAGCGAGAGAGACAAACTGGCTTTGTTTGGAACGCTCATCACCGGCAGACGCCATTACTAAAACCCTCTATTGATACTGCTGATGATATATATGTGAATATATCCCTGGTAAAAATGACGACTGTACGACTATTCCAAAAACGACTATAAACATAGTTGCCGACTATAATCTATAGTTGGCCAACGATGATCTATAGTTTGCCAACTATGTTTATAGTCGTTTTTGGAACGTTTATAGTCGTCATTTTTACCAGGGATAGGCTGTAAAATAGAACTCGGTTCGTAAATCGGGTCGTAAAGCAGGTGTAGCTGTTGATGATCACAAACCGTGTTTGATTAATGTGACGATTTTTTTTTTCAAGGTATTACGGTACGTGTAAAATTTTGAAATTTCATGCTTAAAATTGTATAGAAAAAGTTCATGCTCCATATTTTTGGAGCTGGATCAAAATTTCGCGCAAGACCTATCTTGGCCGTGTTGCTAAGAACGGAGCTCATAAAGATGATAAGTGACCCCATAATAATTTCATTAATTTTTTTTTTAATCAATCGACGCATATTTCAGGATTTAATCGACAATTCTGCTCTCTCCTCTTAGCCTATATTTGTTTTCTAATTTATGTATCAGCATTTTTTATCCGCGTATTTTATTTTCTAGTTAATCTATCTCGATTAATGATGGCACGAAATTCTCGATCGAGCGGCCGCGCTGTGTGGAGGGTGGTGGGTGCTAGAGTGCCGCCGCTTACTGATTGAAAAATTGATTTTTTTGGACATGAAAAGTTTTTGTTATTTTTTCTTTAAAAACATTTTAAAATTTATATTTTCTTCCAAAAACTTTGTGAGTTGACTCATTTTAAACTATAAATGCATTAATTTCTTCTAATTTTAAGTTATCTTGTTGCTTATATTATTCACGATCTCGATTGTTATTTGTAAAATTATGTCCGGGAAATTTCTTGTCTCGATTCACTGCGCGCCGCTGCAGCGAGCTCGGGCAGATTGATAGCTTTTTTCAGTCTCTTATTACATCATTAAGAGCGATGCAGCCTGCTTTCATGAAGCTTGATCAGGTGGTTAACCGTGATTTATAACACATGCGATACCTATACTTTTTTTGAAATTGAGGTTGCAGATCTCAGTGCAGGGTGGGGGGGGGGATTGGTCAAACCACAGTCGATGGTTAAAAGTGACGACAAACTAAAAAAAAAAAAAAAAAAAAAAAAAAAAACTTTTGAGTTATTAAACTTTTTAACCGCGGCATCCGGCCGTAATCTAACGCTCCACACGAAACATGAGAGGTGAAAATACGAGAAAGTAATCATTTTTGTTGTTGTTCATGAGTTTTTTTTTTTTTTTTTTTTTTTTTTTTGTGAGACATTCCTGACATCATTATGAAACGTCAGTTTATTTTTCTGGTCATAGGCTATTCAAGATAACAGGGCATTTTTACTGAAGCTGACATTGGAACCACTAACTGCAGAAATTAAAATCGTCAACAAAACTGAGTTTCACAGGAGGGGCAGAAAAAAATCATTTTAACCCTTGTGTTACCAAGATGTTTTACACCTTCTGATAACCAAGAGGGGTGGATGCATTTTCACCCCAATTTACAATCATTGCTAATGACTTATTTTTTGATATTTTTTAAGACCTGTAAAAGCCGTCTTGTCCAGTATTCTCTGATAGTATAATAGAAGCATGCCTTTTATTTTCAAATCGTTCTATTTTTAAATGTAAGTGGTGAGGAAATTTCTAAAATAGCACTATAAATTCAAATATTCCAAAAATTGTAACCGTACCTTTGATTTCTTTGAAATTTGAAATTTGAATGCAAAATAATCGCAGATACAAATTCTGAAACTGCATGAAATAAGATATAAGATCACATGGAAAAAGATTTACTCTCAAGTTGTGACAGGGGGGAATTTTCCCCTTGGCAACTTTTTTGCCCAAAAATACGGGAAAAGGACATTACCCAAAATCGGCCTTTTTACCCCTGAGAGCGAAATGTGAAATAATTTCAGGGGTGATAGAGGATTAAATCAGCGTTCCGAATCTGGCCTATTTTTTGATTTTGGACGAAGGGAAAGGGGGGGAGGGGGGTCCAAAGTTAGACCCTTCAAATGCCCATAACTTTTGAACGAATAAAGATATGAGAATGTACTTTGCGCGAAAAGATAGATCTTTTAAAGACCTTTTGATTGATGTGTACGATATTTGCCTTATTTTAATTTTTAATCGATTTATCGAAGTTTTTCTGATTTTTTTGAAATCGGGTTTTCCGTTTTTTTAATCGCGGAAGTTTGGCAACGCACGAATCATCACAAATAATTTCCAGGATAAAAGTAGACGCAATTTGCTAAAAAATGGTTCAAACCGCATGTAGGGAAAATGCTTTGAAGCGGAGTTATGAGGGTTCAAAGTTGGCGCTGTCACGAAAAAGGCCGCCCCGAGGTGCGTACAACAGGTAGTAGAAGTTGGCATTATCTGTTCTTCCCGTCCAAATGACTTGAAATTTGGTATTCCCGGGTATTTTTTAACGCTGAATTCAAATTTTGCATCAGTTTTTCAAAATAAAAAAATCCAAGATGGCTGCCGACCAAATTTCCGAAAAAAATGGTCGGCAGCCATCTTGGATTTTTTTATTTTGAAAAACTGATGCAAAATTTGAATTCAGCGTTAAAAAATACCCGGGAATACCAAATTTCAAGTCATTTGGACGGGAAGAACAGATAATGCCAACTTCTACTACCTGTAGTACGCACCTCGGGGCGGCCTTTTTCGTGACAGCGCCAACTTTGAACCCTCATAACTCCGCTTCAAAGCATTTTCCCTACATGCGGTTTGAACCATTTTTTAGCAAATTGCGTCTACTTTTATCCTGGAAATTATTTGTGATGATTCGTGCGTTGCCAAACTTCCGCGATTAAAAAAACGGAAAACCCGATTTCAAAAAAATCAGAAAAACTTCGATAAATCGATTAAAAATTAAAATAAGGCAAATATCGTACACATCAATCAAAAGGTCTTTAAAAGATCTATCTTTTCGCGCAAAGTACATTCTCATATCTTTATTCGTTCAAAAGTTATGGGCATTTGAAGGGTCTAACTTTGGACCCCCCTCCCCCCCTTTCCCTTCGTCCAAAATCAAAAAATAGGCCAGATTCGGAACGCTGATTTAATCCTCTATCACCCCTGAAATTATTTCACATTTCGCTCTCAGGGGTAAAAAGGCCGATTTTGGGTAATGTCCTTTGATGAAAATGTATGATTTTTTGTAAATTTTTAAATACCCTCGTCAAGGCTAACATGGAAACTCGAAGTGACAAGTTCATGTCAGCTATATATCTTTAAAAAACTCACCTGAGGTGAAAATACCCCCCCCCCCCTCTTTCATGGTAAAACAATGGTTAAAACCACCAAATAAAGGTTATTTCAATTATTATTTTTTTTTTAGTTTGTTAACATAGAAAAAGTATTTTTTACTTTTTTGAAAAAAAACTTCATGAGGCCACAACTCTTTCGATGCCACCCCACCCACGACCGAGTATATTCTTTTTTGTAGCTTGATACGCCTAATACAGTTTCAATTTGCGTCAAGCGCCTTCAAT